>LPNX010437899.1:373372-386406 GCA_001517045.1 Pseudotsuga menziesii
AATAATTAAAAGCATACATGTTGAATTATTAAAAGCATAATTAAAAAAATAATTAAAATAATACTTGTGTATGGGAATCTTCCTTTACATGCAAGGGACTTGGTTGGGATTCCACAAACGCATCCTACCCACCCTGAATAAAACATATTGTATCCATATTAGAACGTATTGAATGTTGCAATCTCTACTATAAATATGTAAATAATGATGACAAATTAAAAATTAAATTTCTTATAGCTAATGGTGAAGCAACAAAACCATATGAAACATTGATCGTTGCATCAATGTTATCAACATAGATCGCCCAACTATGCAAATATGGGGTGTGATGGGACACCAATTGTATATTTGTTCACATAATTTGTTAGATAATTAAACATAAATAGATTACAAAACAATTTAAAATTGTGATATAAAACAAAATATAATATGAAAATAATGAGTTTTAATTACATATCAAAGTAATCGATCATCCTAGAACTCTGAAGCAGTCCCATAGCATATGCCTCCACATGTTGTGCAAGGGTGTGGAATAACACAATGCTCTGAAACCTCTGTGTCTCCAGTGCAATATGTACCTCTATTACGGTCTAGAGACCTAGTATGTGGATACTCAGTGTGGGATGGACTACCCTCATAAGTGCAAACCCCTTGGCATACATTGCCTTGGATAACAGTCCCATGTTTAAGCAATGTATCTTCCAAGTCGAATAATGGCTCATGTGTATTATCAATCACAGGACCCATAGGAAAAGATACTCGAGGGGTTTTTCGTGTGTGTGGAGGGCATGAAACACAGTTAGGATCAGTCCTATCCCCTTCCATATCTTGGGGAATCCCATGACCCGCTCCCTGGAACTCTAAAATATCAAAATAGTTAACATGTTTCCCCAAGATAAATTTTTGATACAACTTCCTCAAGAAATAGAATGGGATGTCTATATTCCCATGAGGGTCTTCATCGAAGAACATGTACTAGTGATCCATCCAATTGGATTTCACATTTGGTTCCATGCACCAATATATGGAAATGTGTGCTTGAATGGTGGGTGGAACCAATCTAGTGCTAGGGTCTCATAATAATTAAAATAGTTGGTATCTAGTTATTTTTATTTTTTTGATGTCTTTATAACTCAAACCTTCAAAATAGTATTTCCTCGTGGATTCTTCATACGAGCTAATGCTATACAGTGCTCACTGGGAATTGGAAATTGTGTTTGTTACGGTATCCAATGCCTCGACTAATTATTTTCTCAAATGGTCCCCCCCCCCCCCTTAAAAAAAAGCTAAGGTGCCTCAATGCACCCAAACAAGCAAGAATCTCTGAATTTCGGTCTTATTACCCCTCCATGTTTGGGTTTGTGTCGGTATTTGGGTTTGCATTTAGGTTTGTGTTTGGGTTTGGTTCTTAGTTATGAGTGGGTTGACTTTGCACATTATCTTCAACATTTATGTTATGTGTTAAGATTAAAACAACAAATTAAAAATTGTTTTAATATATCATTGTTTGATTTAATTCAAATTTTTTTATTAAATTCGTTTTAAAAAATATAAAAACTATAAAATTAAAATAAAATAAAAAACAAAAATTTAAATCAATTGTAAAGGAAATGAGTACTTACCTTCCATTGGATCCAAGTTCTGAATTAGCACTTGCAAATTACCCTCCAAAGTCTCAAACTCAAATCGTTGGTGCGCTTTTTTTGTTGTCCTAATATCACGGCCTTCATTGTGCAAATACGAAAATGAGGCCATGGACCTCTGTTTTATTTTTTTCTTTGGTTTTACAAATCGTAAGTGCAATATATCTCACTTGCGATTTGTAACTCTTTAAAAACACAAGTTCGAGATATCGCACTTACGATATTGGATAACTAACCTTAGCCTCAATTTTGGGCTCGGGTTTGCTGAATGTACAATCAGTAACGCATATGCATTATAGATTTACATTTCAGATGTGTATTTTTTTATTTCTAAAGTGGCACTAAAAAGTGGAACCAACTTTGCATGAGAACCCTCCGTATAATTTAATAATGTTACAATTTTCTAGGAGACACCTATGTAGAATGCCATAGGTTTATTGTCATACAATTGGCCTCATAAACATGAAAAAAATAAAAGAATCTAAAATAGTGACAAGAAACAATAGTTATGCCGAGGTAGGTTTCCCACCTCATTTTTAACGTTTGTTGATACACTGAGATAGGTTTCCCATCTCATTGTTAATTAAGTTTATTTTTTATTGTGTTTAATTTTGTTGTTGTTGTTTTTTGTAAATTGAATTTGAATATTGATGTGTTTCCATAGGTGTCCACAAATTTTGATGATAAATCATCTCTGTTGGGATCAACAAATGCCCCTATGACTAGATATCAAGTGTAATTAAGTGCACTTTTAATTTGGATTTGTTTTAACTTAGTATTGTTTATTTTATTTTTTGTTCTAAACTATGATATTACAAATGTGTATGCAGGTGCAACCATTCGTTGTAAGTGACACCATTCCACTCTAGGTGTATTTGATGATGTATCCCAAAACATACATCCACCTTCACCCATCAATCAATGCCACCCCATCCATCCATCCATCCTTTCCATTCCATTGACCCTCCTCCATCCATCCATCTCCCAACATCTCTATTTACCCTTCTAATACATCTCTCACTATCTTACAACTAGTAGGGGTATGTCCATATATTCCCATCACATTATATTCCATGCCCTTCCACCATGCCTTGTTCCACCTTGCCTTCTATAGTTGCACCCATTGTAGCTACATCTACAATGCTTTCATTTTTATTTATTTTAATTACATATGACCCTACCCCCATGACTACATCAGAGAAGGTTTTCTAACAAACTACTCGATCGTTTAGACTAGAAGTCCAGTCCTATTCATTTCCTAATACGTTCACTATGGCATAGATTAGTTTATGAAGATATTGTGAAGCATTAAGAATGATTTTACGAATCTATTTTTTCCAATTAAGTGATTTTTGTAAGTGTTGTAGGTAAACATTCTTGACATTCTTGCAACAAGGAGAAGGGAAACTACCTCCCAAATTACAATCTCAACTATAGTGAGTTATTTAAGATTTGAATTCTAATTTTAATTTATAACTATATTAGTTGATACAATTGCAAGAAAATGACGATATTTTATTGTTTCCATTTCATATCCTAGAGAGGAACACTACTCCTAGATGCATGAAGGCATGATCTTCCTCTAGCTTAAAGAAGAGGAAGGATGATTTTGGATGTGTCTAGGGTGATTTAGAGATCATCCTATGTATATGATCCACAATGTGGCATTTTTGGTCATGAGTTTCCATAATTTATATCTAGGGCATGATTTTACATATTTTCTATAGGGAACGAGTTTCTATTTTGTATACATTAGGAACCATGTTCCATTTTTTCAATAATGTTTATATGTGTGGATGAATTTTTGCATATGAATAAATTGATTTTCACTTATATATATGACTATGACTATTTCTGATTATGTACATGTATATCATTGATCTTATTCTTATGAAATTTAAACCTTAGGGATGATCTAAAATATTTTTATTAAAACATCATATAAATAACTAATATCTTGGAAGATAATTAACTTCTTCCTAACCTTAATCAACTAATAATTCAAGACAAAAGATACTGAAAGTATGCCAATGAGTTTTAATACTTTGGGTAAATATATTAATGCGGAAACGACACCTTACATCACTCATCTACATCTATAAATGTAATAATAAAAGAACATTTATATTATTCAATAAAATTGTTAAATAACTTAACAAATTCCCCTTAACATTATGTAAAATTAGCAAATAGTGGAAATTAGAAATCATGAGAAACACATATGGATGAAAAGAAAATCTACAAAAGAGACAATTTTTCATGAATATATATACAGATGAATTTATAGTGCATTGTATAGGCTTCTCCTAAGGCTAGTTGTAAGATCGCCATAGTACATAAAATATTTTTACTATAAAAAACAACTTAAACCTTCGATACAACCACACAACTATTGTTACTTTCAAAAATGCTTCTATAGAGTTCAATCTTACTATAAAGATATATCTACAGTATTGTTAATTATTTAGGAAACATACATTTATATAAAGCCATAATTTGTGGAAAAATATTTTATGCATTTTCTAAGAGTCCTTTTTAGAATATCGTCTTTCAATGAAATATTTGCCTTGTAACTACCACATAATAATCCTACCAATGCTAATCATAGTAAATATCATAAACTTCATGATCGAATACCATGCATACCATGCATCCTAGTTTAAAAACTTAACTGTCCTCTCAATACAAGAGTACTTACATTCAGCCTCCAATTATCATTTTGTAACATACCCATTTTAGAATACAATTCAACATACAATGACCCAAAACTATTAACTAAACTATGGGACTCTAAGTGATTTACACTTACTGTTTCCACCATAATATTCAACCATAATAAATCTATCCTCAATGGTGCAGAGTTATAGAATTACCAACTCCTTAATTAGAGGCGCTCTATTTAATGGAAAATCATTATTTATCTCTAACTAATGAAACATAAGACTTACACTTGACCTCCTGTCCATAGCATATCTTTAATCCACAATATATTAGTTTTATTGATGACAAATTCTTAATGTGATTATTGAATGTTCTCAACATTCCATTTCATTCATAACCTTGCAAGCATTTTCTTCATCACAGTGCTATTAAAAAAATACTAGGTGCAAACCAAGATCATTATGATACCAACCAACTATTATTAATGATCATTTCTAAAGTATTTTAATCCATTATATGTACACAGAATAACACAAGGAAAATGAACATTTATACGCAAAACGAAAGAGACGCTAATGTACGTGGTTGACCCCAAACTCGAGGTTACATCCACCAAAAGGTCGCATCATGTAATATTTTTCTAAATAGCTGATTACAATCCACAACAACTCTATTTCCATACAATGTTCTTGTTCACGCTTCAACGACTCCCTCTCACAGAGAGTTTCTATATTCATATCATTTGATTCTAATGAACATCTATTAACACAAGCTAGGATTGATTGTTAATGTTAATCCCGACGCTTAACTAGACATACCCAAATAAACAAATGTTGCGTCTATACGAATTCATATAATTAAATATATGTTTAAAACTAAATAATATATCATACACATATGAAATTGTGTAATTTATTATCCAAAAAAATACATCTAAGTCGTAGTGGTGCCCCTTGCAATTAATAGATTCCAATCTATAAACCACAAGCAGAGGTTCTCGAATTACAAATATGATGTAGCTAAAGACATATCCAAATACAATATCGAGGCAATCCACAACAACTACCCAAAGATCCCTGAGCAATCTCACTACATCCTATGAAATCTATGAAGACAAACCCATAAATTTTAGACTTGAATAAACATTTTATAAATTAGGGATTCTGTATGAATCAAAATACAAATTTACAGAAATTCAACCAAATCGAAGTCCTCACTAAAACGTTATACGAAAAAACATGGATTAGTCAAATTCTGGATTCAATGTTAAGTATCGCCTATCTCAACCAACTTGGGCCATTACATCTCAGACTATAATAAGGGCTAAGGAAAATCCAAGGCTAGAGATATTTAATCATATGGAATCAATAATAAGGTTAAAGTAATTCTGTAATGATGGTTGTATTTGACAATATTAATCCTTGAAACCATTCTAGTCTTGATGAATGTGTATGTTTTATTTTTAGTAAGACGAGGGTGTTTCATTATGAATATAGAGATCATTTCAAAACAAAACCCATACATAAGCTAATACATTTAGAAAAACTATTTTAAACTACAGGGTTGCATGAGCTGAAATGACTAAACCCTTAAAAATGCTAAATGATTAATAACATAAAGTTACACTAAGAGATACTAAATTAGATAATCTCATTTCCATGGTAAATGGCATGTCTCCACAAGGGAAATTGTATTTTCAAATTGCCTAGCTATAAACATCATAGACCATATATTTTGTGCGGACAACCAAGGACTTGGAATACGCAATTTAGAACTATAGAGGAACCCACACCAAGGAAGATCCAAAGCACATGAAGGTCAATGCACACAGGTTTTTCTCTTTACCAGGTCAATATCTGCAATGAAATTCCACTACAAAACACATCAATGGATTGGGCTAGATCCATATACAAAAAAATGATCGAGTGTAAAACTAAATTGTGGGTCTTGGATCTATTTAGATATGAATACCTAAACCTTGATGTAGGCAATGAAAATCAATATGTGGAGTTAGATGCAAGTCAATCCCCAATATAACGTATTAGCAGGTTTGTAAATCAAACTATGGAGTTCATTATGTGCACACATAGGCTTGGGCATCATCCATTACTCCATTACCAAAATATTGATGATTCAGATTATTCATATTTCACCTAAAGTGCATTCATCCATTTTCTCCAATCCAATACATAATAAAATAATGATATTTTCGAAAAATCGTCAGGAAAAATATATAAAAGTCCACATCAAAAAAGAATATACAGGTCAATTCCGGAGACTTTAAAGGAAAAGTTCACAGGATTTAATCCAAAAATGAAGGCATCAAAACTCAAACATACCTTAACTCCATACCACACACCTAGAAATTGAAGGCCCATTCGCTTGAAGGAACACCAACAAGACACACATCGGATGGATTATTTAGCTCTTTTTTTTCTCGAGAGGACACCGCCAAGTAAAACACAGAGCCTCCCATTTTAAAGAACACGGATCTTCTCTCCTTCATAAGAGATGCAGAGATTGTATCTTACAAAGGTGCAGGGATCCCCAAAACTCAGCAATCACTCCCCTTATCAAGGTAGAGATTTCTCTCCCAAATTTGATGGTTGTTGGAAAAAATAACTCAGTTTCCCCAAATGTCTGACATATGGTATTCTTTTTCTCATTATTGGAATAAATTCCACAATTTCCTCCACGGAAATCATACCCTCACTTAAATCATTAATGTATAGAGAACAATCCCCATACCCTAAGTCGAATTTACACATCTCTTTAAATAATAATGTTATGCTTATAACTATTTATATTTCAAGGTTCCTATGGTATAATCTATATATATATATATATATATATATATATATATGGTTATATCCTTTCAATGTTTACATGGTACTTATTTCAATATTTTAGCATTTTTTGGTATGGTTTATATTTATGCTTGTAATGTATTAAGCATGCTTTCCTCGATACTAGATGCCATGTTTGAGTTTTAGGTAAGACATTTTGTTTTAAAAGAGTAGTATCCATTAATTCGTTAACCGAGTATACTAGCCTCATCGTGACTTACTAGGAGATTAAGTCGTCCAGGGAGTTGCTAATATTCTGTTAGTTTTTTAGGCTCGACTAGGCTTTTTACTCACTTACTCTTTGTCATTTTCTGGTTGCGTACTAAGCGAATATTACACTATGGCTTCATAACCATCCCCTTTCATCCCTTGTGGTTTAGTTTCTTGTCTGTAATTTTTGTTCATGTTTTCAGTCTCCTAAGTCTACCACTTAGGGATTTAACTCATTAAATTATAAGCTTATCTTTTCTTTCTGGTGGGGCCTTAGCCTTGAGCCCCTCACCAGAAATCAAGTACAATAAACATTCACAACTTAAAATTATTTAGGGGGTATCCAAGAGGGATATTACATCCCCCCCCCCTTTAAAAATAACGTTGTCCTCGGTGTTCTTGTTTTCATCCAATGTCCTTCTTCTCATGAGTCATCATTTCATGCTTCGTATTTTCTGTTATGATCTCCTTCAATCTTTCCTGACTTTTCACAAGTCTCCATTTTTCTTAACACCTGTAGTTTCCTGTAACAAGATCAAGTCTATCCGAAATTGATTTAGTCACACATGTCAAACTTATATAATTTAACCCAAAACATAGACAACGGTTCCTTTTGCAGCATCATTATTGTAAATTAAGGAACATCTTGTAGTCTTTGATTGTATTTTCATCATAATACATAATTATTTCTCAATAATGAATTTGATTCATAAGTAATTCATATTTATTCATCTTTTGGGAGGACAACTTTTATCTCCAACATTTGGATACTTACTATTCACCTTTCTTTTATTCAAAATTTAACATATTTTTCAAAAACTCATCATTCCTTGATCTGGAGGATTATTCATCTTTAATTTACACTGATCCAATATGGTACAATGGTATTTAATATATGGTTCAAAGAACATAATATTTGTTTTAACTCATATATATAGCTGTGACAGAATTTTCACACTGCTGTGACAGACTTTTCACAATGTTGTGACATACTTTTCACACTGCTATAATAGACTTAGCTGTGACAGACTTTTCACACTACTGTGACAGACTTAGCTGTGACAGGCTTTTCACATTGCTGTGACAGACTTAGCTGTGATAGACTTTTCACACTGCTGTGATAGACTTAGCTGTGACAGACTTTTCACATTGCTATGACAGACTTAGCTGTGACAGACTTTTCACATTGTTGTGACAGACTTAGCTGCGACAGACTTTTCACACTGCTATGACAGACTTAGTTGCGACAAACTTATCACACTTGCTGCGACTTCGCGAAGTTAGTGGTCACATCAAACGGCTACGTGTGATGCTATGGTATGGTGCAACATATGTGCGTAACGGTCATTGCAACATGTTGTGAGTCAACATATGTGCATGGAGTTGGTTGCAATGTTTCGGGAATATGGAACGTCGTGGTACCATAACGCTTGGACAGTGATTTGGCCAAATTACATGGTTCAGCTTAGCGTATGGTTGTAACAATAACCAGCGTAGATCCAAATCCTAGGCTCTATCAAGTGCCGAGAGGGATCAAATCTTTTCTTAGGTATCCATTGATATTTTTTTAGTAAAGGTCCACATATATTATTACTATTATTATTATTATTATTATTTAATATTATTTATGGCCGACATATAGTATTTATTATTATTTTTTATTTTGTTAAAAACGAACATTACAACATTTCTCCATGGTTTTAAAACCATATGCAAGGCCTTGCACATGGTCTTACAACCATTTGCAAGGCCCTCCTAAACCATGTACAATAAAACCATGGGTTGTGTAGGAGGCCTTGCACATGGTTTTAAAACCATATGGAAGGCCCTCCTAAACCATGTACAATAAAACCATCGGTTGTTTAGAAGGCCTTGCAAATGGTTTTAAAACCATGTGCACATGGTTTTAAAACCATGTACAAGGCCAACATTTTTTGGCGGATAATTCAATTTTTTTTATTTTTATTTTGTTAGGTAGGAACATTACAACATCTCCCCCATATTGTGTTTTTTTCCTGATCCACATTTTTTTTACAAATAATTAAATTTTTACTTTTTTATTGTTTTGTTAGGTAGGAATATTACAACATCTTCCCCATATTAGGTGGTTTTTCTGCCCGACATTTATTTTAGCCTATAATTAAAAAAAATATTTTTATTAATAAAAATAACGTTACGTAACGTTACATAACGTTACATAACGTTACAAGATCTCTCCCATACTGGGTTGTAGAGCGCCTCTCAGCACAATAAAAAAATATAACAGCTGAGATGATGGAAGGGAATCGGTTACTTATCCCTCCTGCTAAACTCTTAAATAGAGGAGGTTGGCCACCGAGAAGGGGGGCGGATTGTTTTGGAGTGCAGAGTATCGTTTCTCTATTATGAGAAGCTTAGAGATCATTTTTTTTTGCTGCGAAGTGTCCAGATGTTGTGCTATAGAAGTCGACATTCTCTGTTATATTTTAGCTTTCTTTATCTTTGAATGCTGATTGTAATTTCGAGAGAAAGGTCTTAAAGATTTTGTATAGCATTCTGTTTACAGTTGCTGAAGTTGTTTTCAGAACCATTTTGTACCATTTAAAAAGATTAATTAGATCAGTACCCATTGGAGAGGGACCCGGAGACGTAGCCCAGTGGAGGGGGTGAACTCTGTTATCAACTTCTATTTATGACGCTCTGATTCTGTGCTTCTTTATATCTGTTTATCAGTTCGTTTTCCATCTTTTTTCAGTATTTAATTTCTGTTAATGCTGTTCCATTAATTAACCTGCTGAACGCATTCTTTTAACACAAACTTTTAATGCACACAAGTTGAGGTCCGACTAATCGTGTTATGGCATCAGAGCTGGTTGACTGCTTGTGCAAGTTTGTGAATGCTTACCAGGCCCAGGTTAAACCGTGGTGAAGGAGAATTAGTTGAAGGATATCCTGAGATTTGCTCAAGGAGAACATTCTCAAGAACCATGTATTCTCCACGAGGGGAAGAAGAAGGACATACAGAATGGGAAAAACCTGTTATTTCTAAATCTGAGTTTTTAGAGGCTTTTATGAGCATGAAAGCCATTATGGAAATTCTACTCGATGAGCAAGAAGAAAGGAAGAAGAAAGAAGAAGGATCTTCATCCAAAGATGTAGAAGTGAAGAAGGAAGAAAAGGGTAAAGGAGTAGGAGGTGATGGTGATCCTCTTGATACTACTCAAACTTTCTCTTCTTCTCATGCTTCTCATTCACATAATGCTAATGCAAATTCTAATATGTCTTATTTCAAATTGGATGTTAAGTTTGAGTTACCAATTTATAATGGAGATTTAGATGCTGAAAAGTTAGACAATTGGATCAAAAAGCTTGAAGTATATTGTAGGGTGCAGGGCATTAATGATGACCCTTCCAGGATTCAACTGGCCACTTTGAGAATGAGTGCAATGGCTCTTACTTGGTGGGAAAGCAAGATTTAGCAAGATCTTCGAAAGAATGGTAAAATTATTTCAGTTTGGAATGAATTCATTGAAGTATTAAGGAAGCAATTTTATCCTTTAGGCCATATCCAACAATTAACCATGGGTTGGCAAATGTTTAGACAAGCTAAAGGACAAAGCATTCAATATTATACTCATGAATTCAGAAAGAGGGCTATTGCATTGAATGTTGCATTAGATACACAGGAAACTCTTCTTAAGTACATTGGTGGCATGCATTCTTATTTGAGACATACTTTGTTGATGTTTAACCCCAATAATTTGGATGATGTATGTGTTCAAGCTACCCATTTAGAAGCCAGGGGTAAGCATGCTAATGATACTTTTGCGAAGAAATCTTTTAAATTTGACAGCAAATCGAAAGGTCAAGATAAGGGGAAAAAGAAGATGGCTACTGTTAAGAAAGAGGGTGAAAAGCCTACATGTTCGCATTGTCAAAAGGGATATGATGTCTCTAAGTGTTGTAAACTTCATCCAGAGTTAAGGCCAAAGAAGTTCGGAGGAAACAAGGATAAAGGAAAAGCAAAAGCTACTGCAGCAGTCATTCAAGACTTATGATCTGACTCGGGTGATGAAACAAAGGTTACAACTGTCGGAATCCAGGCATTAGAGGAAATTTGAGGTCTAAAATGGGCCTCCTAAGGAAAATAATAAAATAATAGTTATTAATTTTGGAGGAAGAATGAAAAAAACTACTTTTTTTGTTCGTATTTTCGACATATTTCCCTATGTTTTTACTCAAATTCCGAGTGGGAGATATCATTAGATTCTGAATTTAATTTTGTATCTAACGAGTACCCACACTACATACTTTTGACGGACCCCTCTACCCCAAAAATAATAAATACAGGAAAAAACATGATGATGATGTCATCATCACGTTTTTTCAGGTATTTCTTATTTTTGGGGTAGCGGGGTACGTCAAAAGTATGCAGTGTGGGTACTCGTTGGATGTGGAATTAAATTCCGCATCCAACGATTTATCCCTATCATAATTTACGTAAAAAAATGGGGAGATATGTTGAAAATACGAACAAAAAAAGTAGTTTTCTTTTATGACAAATATGTCAATTCAACCATTATGGTTGACTCAGATTTTTGAAATTCTATTGGTTCCTGAATTCAGACTCACAAAATTTATTGTTGGCACGTTTTCTTATAAGGCCCGTTTTGGACCCCAAATTTCCTCTAATGGTAAGAATAAAAGTATCTCACTTCCCATTGATGCAAAATCAAGTTCTAGTGCAAGTACAAATCTTCCATCTACTTCTAAGCAAAATGATAAAGATAGGAGTGCACTGTTTCATGTTCGTGTCATTACAAATCATACAAAGATTGATACATTGTTTGATAGTGGTTCACAAGTAAATCTGATATCAGAAGAAGTGGTTAAGAAATTGCATTTAGTTACCGTGCATCATGAAAATCCCTATCCTATTGGATGGGTTACTAACGATACACAGTTACAAGTTTCAAAGAAATGTGTATTGAAGCTTGCAATTACTGAAAAGTTCATAGATGAGGTAGAACTAGTTGTAGTGCCACTTGACATTTGTGGAATTGTACTTGGGATTCCATATTTGTATGACCAGAAATGAGTCTTTTATAGAGAGAAGAATAAGTATCATCTTTTTAAAGATGGTGTAGAGTATATTGTACGAGCACATAAGACAAGAACAAACCTAGCAATAGTTTCTGCAGGACAAATGAAGAGGTTGGTAAATGCTAGTAAGAATTTTTTGTTAATGATGGTTAAGGTAAAGAATGATGAGATATCTAAATATTTTGAAGGATGTGATCCTAAACAGAAATCTGAATTGATTGAAATTATTTCTGAGTATGATGATTTGTTTCAAGATCTGAAGGGGTTACCACTGAAAAGAGAGATTCAGCATGAGATACATTTGCAGCAGGATGTGCCACTCCCGAACATAGGCATGTACTGGATGTCTGTAATGCAGAATGAGGAAATCAAGAAGCAGGTTTAGGAGCTGATTGAGAAGGGGGTCATCCGGCCCAACACTTCTCCTTGCGGTTCTCCTATAGTCTTGGTTCCAAAGAAGGATGGGTCGTGGAGGATGTGTATCAACTACAAGGCCCTTAACAAAATCACCATTAAAAATAGGTATCCTCTTCCTTGCATTGATGATTTGCTTGATCAGTTGAAACATGCAATTTATTTTACAAAATTGGAT
>LPNX010437899.1:386751-444877 GCA_001517045.1 Pseudotsuga menziesii
CTGAAATCAAAAGTTTTCTGGGTGCGGTTGAGTATTGGAGAAAATTCATTTATGGGTTTTCTTCCATTGCTGCTCCATTACATGCATTGAAAAGCATTAAAGAAATTTTCCAGTGGGGAGGCAAGCATCAGAGAGCCTTCGACACTTTGAAGGAAAGGATCAGCACAACCCCAGTTCTGATATTGCCAGATTTGTAGCAGCCATTTGAGATGGAAACCGATGCCAGCGGGTTTGCCATGGGATCCGTTTTGATGCAAGGGAGGAAGCCAGTCTGTTACCATTCAGAAACGTTCTCTACTGCGGCAAGTAACTATCCGACTTATGACAAAGAGTTGTATGCTTTAGTGCAGAGTGTGAAGAAGTGGAAACATTATATTATGGGAAAATAAATAGTCATACATACTGATCACCATCCACTTCAATATTTACAATCTCAAACTAAAATACAACAAAGTAGGCATTTAAGATGGATGGGATTCTTACAACAGTTTCATCTCGTAATTAAATACAAGAAGGGAATTCACAATAAACTAGCAGACATGTTATCAAGGCCTCCTAGGAATGCTTCCATAATTCTTCAAAACAGTTCATTAACACAGTATGCAGAAGATAAAGATTTTAAGAAAGTATATGCATCACTAACACATGGTAAATAGGAAGAAAACTATTATGTGCATAATCAACTCTTGTATCATCTTGGTAAACTCTGTATTCCATAGAAAGAAAGAGTGCATGTGATCCGAGAGGCACATAGTTCATTGATTGCAGGACATTTTGGAGTAAGTAAAACATTGTCTGTATTGTGGAATCATTGTTATTGGCCTCAAATGCAAGAAATTGTAGCTAAATACATAAGAGGTTGTGTTATGTGTGCAACGAGTAAGCCTAGCAATAGGAAATTGGGTTTGTACACACCTCTTCTAGTTTATTCTCATCCTTGGGAAAGCATTTCTATGGACTTTGTAGGAGGACTACCTATGTCTAGAAAAGGGCATGATTATCTATATGTTGTTGTGGATAGATTCAGCAAAATGTGTATCTTAATGCCATGTAACAAATAGATCACTGTTGAACAAACAACTCACATATTCTTTCAGAATGTTTGGGTACATTTTGGGCTACCCATGTTTATTGTATGTGATCGGGATTCCAGGTTCTTGGGAGAATTCTAGTCAACTTTATGGGAGCTTATGGACACTAAACTGAAGAAAAGTACAGCTTTTCACCCACAGACTGATGGGAAAACAGAGGTAGTAAATAGGACAGTGGTTCAGTTGCTCAGAGGATATTGTAGTAAATAGCCTAAACTCTGGGATGAGCAGTTGCAGTATATACAGCATGCCTACAATCATGCAGTTCATTCTTCCATGAAAAAATCTCCTTTTGAAACTTGTTTTGGTTATCTACCAAAAACACCGATGGACTTCTCTTTTGGAAAAGATGCAGTGGATGGACATCATGATGCAAATAAAGTGCTAAGGTTCATTCAGAGAATCCAAGCAGTATAGCAGGAAGTTCAAGAAAAGTTGGAGAAGAGCCACACAAAATACAAAGCCAGGCATGACAAGCATCGAGTTGATCATCAATTTCAGGTTGGTGACAGAGTTTGGTTACATATCACCAGAGAAAGAATGAAAGGTGAAGGTAAAAATCTTAAGCCTATCAGGTATGGTCCTTTTGAGATCTTGGAAAAGATCGGTACTAATGTTTTTTCGCTTAAATTTACCTCCATACATGCAAATTTATTCAGTTGTCAATGTTGAGAATCTTAAATTGTATGAGCCTCCTATGATCATGGATGAGGAAACTAACATACAGATTCCTTAAGTTGATGATATGGTACTGGAATATAAGAATGAGTTGCAGGATGATGTTAATCTTGGCAAAAATGTAAGAACTTCACGAAGGGGGAATGCTGAGTACCTTCGAGTGGGGCTTAAAGGCATGCATCCTAGCAAAGAAAGATGGATGGAGACTGGAAAATTGAGGGAGCTATACCCTCAGTTACTTGCAGAATAATTCAGGATTTTGGTGGTCCAAAAGCTCTCCAATGGGGAGGAATGATCTGGAGGATTATTCATCTTTAATTTACACTAATCCAATATGGTACAATGGTATTTAATATATGGTTCAAAGAACATAACATTTGTTTTAACTCATATATATAGCTGTGACAGACTTTTCACACTGCTATGACAGACTTTTCACACTGCTATAACAGACTTAGCCGTGACAGACTTTTCACACTGCTGTGACAAAATTTTCACACTGTTGTGACAGACTTAGCTGTGACAGACTTTTCACACTGTTGTGACAGACTTAGCTGTGACAGACTTTTCACACTGCTGTGACAGACTTTTCACATTGCTGTGATAGACTTAGCTGCGACAGACTTTTCACACTGCTATGACAGACTTAGCTGCGACAGATATCACACTTGCTGCGAAATCGCGAAGTTAGTGGTGATATCAAATGGTTACGTGTGACACTATGGTATGGTGCAACATATGTGCATAACAGTCATTGCAACGTGTTGTGAGTCAACATATGTGCGTGGATTTTGTTGCAACTTTTCGGGAATATGGAATGTCGTCGTACCATAACGCTTGGACAACGATTTGGCCGAATTGCATGGTTCAGCTTAGCGTATGGTTGTAACAATAATAAAAAAAGATAGTAGCTAAGATGATGGAAGGGAATCTGTTACTTATCCCTCCCGCTAAACTCTTAAATAGAGGAGGCTAGCCACCGAGAAGGGGGCCAGATTGTTTTGGAGTGCAGAGTATCGTTTCTCTATTATGAGAAGCTTAGAGATCTTTTTTTTGTTGTGAAGTGTCCAGATGTTGTGCTGTAGAAGTCGACATTCTCTGTTATATTTTAGCTTTCTTTATCTTTGAATGATGATTGTAATTTCGAGAGAAATGTCTTAAAGATTTTGTATAGCATTCTGTTTACAGTTGCCGAAGTTGTTTCCAGAACCATTTTGTACCATTTAAAAATATTAATTGGATTGGTACCCATTGGAGAGGGACCCGGAGACGTAGCCCAGTGGAAGGGGTGAACTCCGTTATCAACTTCTGTTTGTGACGCTCTGATTCTGTGCTTCTTTATATCTTTTTATCAGTTCGTTTTCCATCTGTTTTCAGTATTTAATTTCTATTAATGTTGTTCCATTAATTAACCTGCTGAATGCATTCTTTTAACACAAACTTTTAATGCACACAAGTTGACGTCCAATGGATCATTCCTTCCCTACCTCCGAGGGAATTTATTTCTACACATTTACACATTAATATATGTGATAGTCTAGTTACTTCAAAAATTCGTTAACACAGTTTCCATTCGTTATTTTCCAACTCTCCCTAAAGTTCTTTTACCAATTCCCATGTGGCCTTATGGGCTATAACTAAGGTATTCTCCCTTTTGACTGCTAGTCCAAAGTTTTCTCCTCAATGACATCAAACAACATCCTGTCTTCCAAATGTCAAGTTTTTCCTAGGTCTTGATGTTGATATCATAAATCTTTCATGATTTCCCCTCAAGCCTCCTTGCTTGTGTCCATGAATTCCTTTCCACCCATCCCCCTACTGGAGTCGAGGAAAGCAAGGTAGAGTTAGAACATCAATTTTCTTGCCACTTCATATTCCTAACACCAATGTGCTCACACGTCAATCATTTTCCTAACACCATTGTGCTCCTGCGGCATATATGCCCAAAACTAATGTGCTCACAAGACAATCACTTGCCTAACACCCTTGTGATCACATAGTATATATTTTCCTTGTTCATTTTTAATGTTAATTACAACCTTTGACTATTCATGACACCCACTCTTTGGTGCTTAATGTGACTTCACTGTCATTGTCTCGATTCGTGAATCAACTTCACAATTAGGTTGAATATAGTTAACATCTATAGATAAACAATAATTTCATCAAAATAATCAACATTTTCACAAGTTGTAGTGATTTGTACCTCTACCAAAATCCCGATTCATACAATACTGGAAACCATCCAAAAATAACTTCTTACTCATTTTGAGCAATTGAGCACAACTTGTTTTATGCGAGTATATTTATAATCCATGTTTTTACTTGATCTTGTCAATGGCCATAATCATGGTAAAACCCTACAATGTGAGTACCTAACATCATAATCCATAGTTAACCTTTGGTTCATAAAAACCTCGAAATATGAAAATTATAGTAATATAAAGAGTAATACAACACTCGTTCTTTAGTGGTTTAAATTCATTACTTAAGCCACTGGATTTGGTAACCAATAGTCCATTTCAATTGGTAGTGTTGCAGGCATACTCCTGCAATGTTAGTCCATCACCTTATAAGACGTTCATTAACTTATCATTTTCAAATATAGATATCATTAATCATCTTTACTCATCTATATTTGGATAATTATGAGTAAAGGGACATTCCAAGTTTACACAATATTAATGAGTGGTAGGCAAGAGACGTAGGAATCTCAAGTGATAACTATTTCTACCTGCATGTTAGTGTCTTTGGAGGAAACATTATACTCTTCCTTGGGACTCTTGTACTTTGAGTAACCCCCTACAAGCCCTGAATACACATATGTTAAAACTTTTATAAAACAATAATTGATAATGTGCATCAAAGGTGATTGTGGTTTAGAACACTATTTCTCGTAGATCAACCCAGTCTTTTCTCAAAAGTTCAACGTTAGCGTAACACACTTGTAACCCACATGAGTTAAATTGTCAAAATGTTTTCACATTATGGGATGTATTATGTTTTAATATATATTATATCTCTTTACTCAAATATATATTTGTATTTGAGTAACGAGATCTAATATATATTACTTTAGCACCTAATTCATATTTTTAACACGAGGACAAAAATCGTACAAAAATACCTATTCATACTTTATGTAGTTTCCCAATCCTCTGATACAATACAACACTTGTGTTATCACACATTACAAGGAATACATTGATTCCTTAAGGGGTATTGTTTTGCTAGGTCACCCACTCTACTTCTACTCATAACAAGTTGGCATTTTAGGTTTGGTGTAAGGTCAACTTTTAAATTAGGCTTTCCTTTTGTATTATATTATGTGTGTACAAATTCAAAAATATATTGGTCAATTGGTTTTAAACTAATATTATGATAAGCGTAACCTTTTCATGCCTACAACCTTCTTTACATGTGACGATTTCCTTTAAAATTTTCCTCAAAAATGCTACTTTTCTACACTACCAATTTCTTAGTGTTTTGGGCCTCTTTGCAAAAATTTACAACATCAATACTCTTCGTAGTAGACACATAGCTTCTTATATCTTTTAACATTGATTTCTAGCAATCCATTCCTTTTCTTATCGAAGGTACCCATAGTTTACTACCCATATGTTTGGTGTCTTATCTTTTAAATATTTCTGTTAGTATGAGCCTAACCATGCCGTATGTATGTAGATATCGCTACATGCAATTCTAAGAAAATGACTATAATTCTTCCTTAATGTATCAGGAATAGAAATCATAGTGCAACCTCCCATTTATTGAATGCGTAAACATAAACATAACTCTTGCAATAGGATGAAAGAATTACTCACAACTTTTGTCATACCCTTTCCCATGCTATTTCTTTTATCCTCTTAGTTACCTCTTCCTATCTTTGGAGGCCCACTCAGAAAACTTATCCCCCTCGTTCATCATTTTCATGCATCCAAAAACAAAGCCATTTGATTGGTTAGTTCTTACCATCTTCCTTCTTTCTAATTCCATGTTGACCCCAAATAGGCCTGAGTGTTGTCACTTGGGCTCTGATACCATTTGTAACATCCCCACAGTACATAAAATATTTTTACTATAAAAAAAAACTTACACCTTCGATACAACCACACAACTATTGTTGCTTTCGAAAATGATCCTATAGAGTTCAATCTTACTATCAAGATATACTTGCAGTATTGTTAATTATTGAGGACACATACATTTATATAAATCCATAATTTGTGAAAAATATTTTATTCATTTTCTAAGAGTCCTTTTTAGAAATATGTATTTCAATGGAAGCTTTTCTTTTTAACTACCACATAATATTCCTTCCAATGCTAATCATAGTAAATATCATAAACTTCATGATCGAATACCATACATACGATGCATCTTATTTTAAATACTTAAGTGTTTTCTGAATAGAAGAGTACTTACATTTAGCCTCCAATTATCATTTTGTAACATACCCATTTAAATACTTAAGTGTCTTCTGAATAGAAGAGTACTTACATTTAGCCTCCAATTATCATTTTGTAACATACCCATTTTAGAATACAATCCAACATACAGTGACCCAAAACTCTTAACTAAACTATGGGCCTCCGAGTGATTTACAATTAATTTTTCCATCATAATCTTCAACCATAGTAAATCTATCCTCAATGGTCTAGAGTTATAGAATTACCAACTCCTTAAGTAGAGCTCTTCTATTTAACGACAAATAATTATTTATCTCTAACTAATAAAACATCAGGGTTACACTTCATGTCCTATCCACAGCATATCTTTAATCCACGATATATTAGTTTTATTGATGAAAACATCTTAATGTGATTATTGAAGGTTCTCAACATTCCATTTTATTCATAACCTTGTAAGCATTTTCCTCATCACAGTGCTTTTAAAAACAATACTAAGGTGCGAACCAAGATCATTATGATACCAACCAACTATTCTTGATGATCATTTCTAAAGTATTTTAATCCATTATAAGTACATGGAACAACACAAGGAAAATGAACATTTAGACGCAAAACCAAAGATGCCAATCTATGTGGTTCACCCCAAACTCGGGGTTACGTCGACCAAAGGGTCGCATCATGTAATATTTTTCCAAATAGATTATTACAATGCGCAACAACTCTGTTGCCATACAATATTCATGTTCACGCTTCAAGGACTCCCTCTCACAGAGAGTTTCTATATTAATATCATTTGATTCTAATGAACATCTTTTAACACAAGCTAGAAATACCCAAATCAACAAATTTTGGGTCTATATGCAGGCATACAATAAAATATATGTTCAAAACTAAATAATATATCATCTACATATGCAAATGTGTAATTTATTATCGAAACAAATATATCTAAGTCGTAGTGGCGCCCCTTGCAATTAAGAGATTCCAATCTATAAACCACAAGCAGAGGTTATCGAATTACAATCTGATGTAGCTAATGACATATCCAAACATAATATTGAGGCAATCCACAACAACTACCCAGAGATCCTAAGAAATCTCACCACATCCTATGAAGTATATGAATACAAACCCATAAAGCTTAGACTTAAATAAACATTTTATAAATTAGGGATTCTATAAGAATCGAAATCCAAATTTAAGGAAATTCAACCAAATCAAAGTCAATGAAATTTTATACGAAAAAACATGAATCGGTCAAATTTTGGATTTAATGTTAAGTATCGCCTATCTCAACCAACTTGGGCCATTACATCTCAAATTATAATAAGGGCCAAGGAAAATCCAAGGCTGGAGATATTTAATCATATGAAATCAATAATAAGGTTGAAGTAATTGTATAATGATGGTTGTATTTGACAATATTAACCCTCGAAAGCATTGCAGTCTTGATGAATGTGTATGTTTTATTTTTAACATGCTGAGGGAGTTTTCTTATGAATATAGCAATCATTTTAAAACAAAACCCATACATAAGCCAATACGTTTAGAAAAACTATTTTAAACTACAGGGTTCCACGAGCTGAAATGACTAAACCCTTCAAAATCCTAAATGATTAGTAACATAAAGTTACACCAACACATACTAAATCAGATAATATCGTTGCCATGGTAAATGGCATGTCTCCACGAGGGAAATTGTATTTTCAAACCTCCCAACTATAAAAATAATATAGCGTATAGTTTGTGCTGATGACCAAGGACGTGGAAGATGCAATTTAGAACTATAGAGGAACCCACACTAGGGAAGATCCAAAGCGCATGAAGGTAAATGCACACAAGTTTTTTTCTTTACTAGGTCGAGATCTGCAATGAAATTCCGCTACAAAACGCATCCATGGATTGGGTCAGACCCATATACAAAAAAAAATGATACAGTATAAAACTAAATCGCAGGTCTTGGATCTATTTATATCTGTATACCAAAACCCTGACGCAGGAAAGGAAAATCAATGTGTGGAGTCAGATGCAAGTCGATCCCCAATATAATGTACAGGCAGGTTTGTAAATCAAACAATGGAGTTCATTATGTGCACACGCAGGCTTGGGCATCATCCATTACTCCATTACCAAAATATTTATGATTCAGATTATTCAGATTTCAACCAAACCACATTCATCCATTTTCTCTAATCCAATACATAATCAGATAACCATCTTTTCAAAAAATCACCAGGAAAAATATATAAAAGGCGACATCAAAAAAGAATACACAGGTCAATCACGCGGACTTCAAAGGAAAGGTTCACAAGCTTTAATCCAAAAATGCAGGCATTAAAACTCGAACATACCTCAACTCCGTGCCAAACACCTGGAAATCAAAGGCTCATTCACTGGAAGGAACACCAGGAATACGCACATCGGATGAATTGTTTAGCTTTTTTTTTTCTCCAGAGGCCACCCCCAAATAAAATGCATAGCTTCCCCTTTTAAATAATGCGGAGCTTCTCTCGTCCATAAGAGATGCGGAGATTGTAGCTTACAAAGGCGCAGGGATCCCCAAAACTCCGCAATCACTCCCCTTATCAACGCAGAGATTGCTCTCCCAAATTTTGATGGTCGTTGGAAAAAATAACTCAGTTTCCCCAAATGACATATGGCATTCTTTTTCTTGTTATGGGAATAACTGCCATGATTTCCTCCACGGAAATCTTACCCTTCCTAAGTCGAATTTATAGATCTCTTTAAATAATAACGTTATGCTTATAACTATTTATATTTCCAAGTTCCTATGGTATAATCCATAAATATATATATATATGGTTATATATTTTGAATGTTTACATGGTACGTATTTCAATATTTTAGCGTTTTTGTGTATGGTTTATATTTATGCTTGTAATGCATTAAGCATGCTTGCCTTGGTACTAGATGCCATGTTTGAGTTTTAGGTAAGGCATCTTGTTTTAAAAGAGTAGGATCCATTAATTTGTTAACTAAGTATATTACCCTCGTGACGACTTACTGGAAGATTAAGTCGTCCAAGGAGTTGCTAATATTATGTCAGTTTTCGAGGCTTCGCTAGGCTTTTTACTTACTCTTTGTCATTTTCTGGTCGCGTACTGAGGGAATATTACACCATGACTTCCTAACCATCTTCTTTTGTCGCTGGTGGTTTAGTTACTCATCTGTAATCTGCGTTCATGTTTTCAGTCTCATAAGTCTTCCACTTAGGGATTTAACTCATAAAACTAAAAGCTTATCTTTTATTTCTAGTGGGGCCTTGGCCTTGAGCTCCTCACCATAAATAAAGTACAATAAACATTCACAATTTAAAATTATTTAGGGGGTATCCAGGAAGTATATTACACTAGTAGTCATATACCTCTCTAAAATCCTAGTTAGGGAAAACCACTAAAAACCCTATATCACAAGAAGGAGGTCCAACATACACAAATCACAAAAGCATGTCCTCCAAGGAAGCACAACTCCTCTTCTTCTCCATGTACAACTTAAGGTTTCATCTCAAAACCCTAATTACGAGGTCTACAAGGATGAAACTCTGATTATAGACTCCAATATGCTCCAATGCACACAAGAACTTTCCCTCACAACCTACTTGTTGCAACATAATTTCATCTAGACATTAGCTTCCTATATCATTATTTGATTTCCTATTTGTTTAGTAAATTTGTTTCATGTATTTATGATTCATAGTACAAAGTCTAGTTTCTTGGACCCACGTTTGTCCTTTTTTACCACCTTAGACTCTTGTAGATCCATCTTACTGCTTTTAATCTTCCTTTATGAGTCTAAAGTGCCATTATGCTTTAACCCTTCTTTATTCTTGATTTTTTTAGTTATATAAGAAACTTTTACTACTTTTCAATTAGCTAAGCATGAGCTAGGTGTGCTAGTATAAATTGGGAAGTATTTCCAATTTTGGGGTGCAACCACTTCCATATTCTTCTCCCAAAAGCCACTTATTAGTTGATTTTCAATCAATCGTGGACTACCAAGTCTAACTTCTCGAATTCAATGCCTCTTGTTGTGAGTTAGGATTAACACATGTCTAGATTTAGAGAATTAATAACATATAATCCTGCTACATGTGAGACATTAAAATTTCCTCCGAAGGATATTGATTTTCTCTCTTGATGATGTATCATAAATGTATGCATTTTATTGAAAAACAAACATATGGAAATTCTTCCAAGTGAGTTGACTTATGTTTCTTGATCTCTCTTCTTCTCTTTTTTTGTTATCTCCATTGCAATTTTAACTGAGCTGATAATTTCATTCTATATCCATAGTGGAAATTATAATATGGTATAGGAACTTCCAAGTTGAGCATAGATGCTTGTAGTACTGCACTACAAGAACTAGAGTTACAACAAAAAATGTGAGGCAATTGTTGATTCCTTTGGTTTCTCCATTGGGTCTATTCAGGTGTGATTCACTCTCGATTATTCCTACTGACTAAATAAGAGATCATTAGAATAAATTAATATTCCATACAAATATTTATATTGTAGTTTGCAAGTAAAATTTCTCAGAAGTTGTTCAAGAAGAAGAAGATATGGAATAAATCTCAACACATGTTCGAATTGGTGAAATTGTTCCTGAAGTGACTTCTTCTCCTATGGCTCTAGAAGTTTAGAAGAACAATGATTTATAATCTTCTTATACAATTGATCCAAGAGAAGACCTTTTAGCCTTAATTGTTGATGAATAACTTGTTAAATGTACAACATCAAGAGTCATTCTTTGGACTTGTGTTGTATCAAGTCAGGATTTTGGGTGCATCAATTCCTATCTATATCTGCATGTGTTGAGGAAGGATTCTCATACTATAAATTATTATGTTGTATCATTATTGTACACTTGCATTGTATCAATTCTGTACTTGTGTTGTATCAAGTCAATGATTCTCATAGACCATACCCTATGACATGGATCTCCAATTATGGAAATGAACATGTCTTGTATCAAGTTATGATCCTCATGGAGTCGTCCAAAGAATGGATACCCATTGAGGTCTATTTCTAGTTACATATGTGTAAACGATTTATTTGTTGAAGCATAAGGGTTATGTGATATATTACTAACCATGGTCATTAGAGATGGACAAATCTATTAAGTCTCCTCTAGAAACTGATCACCTATAGAGTAAATTACTTTAGCATATGACTATATTTCCGAGGCTAATATAATATGATCATAGCATGTGAAAAATTTACTAAGTATAATATCTTATGATAGCTTATTAAAAATAGACCATGCAGTAAGATAAAGAGATTATGAGAGAAAGACAATTCAAAATTTCCCATGCAAAATGTCTAAGTGAACTCAAGATATAAATATTCAGTTAATTATGAATTCTTCAATCTATACTTTAGTCAAAGAATCAATTGAATTATTAATGAATGCAATAACATTCAATATGCTTATGCTGTAAAAGTCACTCTCCGTAATCTATCTATTATACACTGAAGAATTGTTGGGGTTTTTCATTCTCTTTGTTATGAGTATTTTCCGCAGGGTGCATATTGTGTCATGGATGAATTATTGCATGTGATTGAATTGTTCATTGTTGCAGGTTCTCAGTATATTATTGATAAAAAATTTAAAGTTCGAAGCTTTGCATATTTTCTCAAAACACTAACATGGTATCATAGATTAAAGCGTGAAGAAGTTGAGTTTGTGCAAGCAAATACAAGCCTATGTGATCTCGATGAGTTGAGAAAATTTCTAGAGACATGACAAGGGTGTTAAATATTCTTCAAGAGCATGACCTAGATTTCTATGTGACCTCAATGATGGAGGATCCTTCATCCAATACAATGAGAATCCATAGAAATTTAATACATTCTCATTAGCATTCCAGAAGACAAAGTTCATGGATAAATTTGTATGAAACCATGAGCAATCGGCCAAAACTATTGAAATCCCACTTCTCAAATGGTCCTGTTCACCCTAATGATGGGCGACTTTTCAAAATTCAGAATGATTTGGGAGATACTGCTAGGTATTTGTGCATTGGATGTTAGTCTTCTTCAATGTATTTTTTGTATAAGAAGAGCCTCATAGGATTAATAACTCATTCAAATAAGAGAATTATGATCATCAGAAGAAGTTTTTCCTGAAGAAGAGAATTTGTTCCAAGTTGAATGGGATCCAATTTCTCCATGAAGAGATTCATTATCTCATGCATGGATCCATATTTACAAGATAAAGATGTTGTGATTTTTCATGAAGGACAGAGATCAAGACTGAGGCACTCTAGTAATATCTGTAATGATGCAGAGATCAAGATGGATCCTACACAAAATAATAAAATATAAGTTTTTAATATTTTGTTTGTTATATGATTTTACAAATTAGATCCCAAGGGTTTTGAATGTGTTTCATTACATTTTTTTTGCAGATATGTATTTCTAGGATTAGGAATTATGTTGTGATATAACATTTTCAGCATATATCTTGATTTTCTTTCTTTTATTTGAAAATATCAAAACTCATGAAGTATACATGCTATGATTAAGATAACATTTGAATATCAGTGTTAACCCAAAAAAATCCTCAACGAGATCTACATAACCTACACCACCCAAAGACATCTATGTACGACCCTCATTTAATCCCCACACCCTTGCCAAGGCTCAAAAACATGAAAAAGGGCTTAAAACCCCCTAAAAAGAGCCAAAATATCTCTCATAGGGGCTAAAACCTCCAAAAATGGGCTGAAACCCCTCAAAGGAGCTTAAAATACCCAAAGGAGCTAAGAATTGGGCGAAAGAGGCTTAAATCCCAAAAAAGAGGCTAAAACCCTGACCAAGGGCTTAAAACCCTAAATATCTAGAAAAAAATCTATAAATAGAGGGGTGGGGTTCACTCTCAAGACACTCCATCTCTCCCTATCGTTATGCTTCCCATGTGATTTCCTTGAGACCCTTCTCCTTTCAAGTAATTCACCCTCCCTCTCCTCCATTGTTCCACAAGCCAAGTATCCATCCCATAGCGAGAGGTGCTTCCAAAGCTACGACATGGTGGCCCATTTTCACAAAGAAGGTATAACCATTTTTTTCTGTTGATATATTATATTTTTAGATTATTTTGTTTACAGGTTTGTTTGCTAATGGTTTGTTGCAGGTTCTCCTTTGATTTCCTATGGCCATATCTTGTTTTCTAATCATTTCCTGCAGGGTTTTCATAGCTTAGCACTAACAATTCTTTGCATGTTTTCTTCCACATACAGGAACCCTACCCTTCTGTTTTATAGACGGAAGGTAGCCGTTCCTGCCTATAGCTAAGGAGAAAGCCCTACTACATACTTGGCGACCATACCAGGTCGATCCCACAGGATCCTTATATTTTCTTTTCAAGTTTCAGATTTTATTTTTGTTTTCTTAACCTAGGTCAAATTTTTGTTAAATCTAGTTTAGATCTTTGTTTTTTTGCATTTTAGTTCAAGTCGAGCCTCCTTAAAGCCAAATTGAGCTCGTTCGGCCACAATACAAGTTACTATCAGTCGTTCGTAGCTCAGGTTAAAAAAAATTCAAGTTTTTGGGCTAGGTCACTCTTATCAGGCTAAAAGGGGCAACCAGGTTGCTCATTCATGCCCAAAAGGTGTGACTTCCCTCTTAGGGATCATATCACTCCTATTTTCATATTCTAAGTGACTCCCTCACCTAATTTTGGGAAAATTTGGTGACCCCCTCACCACATTTTCCCCAAAAAGGGTGATCTGTCTCTCAGTTTCAGTTTTTTAAGCTGTCTAGACTGTCAGTGCAGCTCAATCACCTCCATTCTGCAGTCTATTTTCATTTTGATACAATCTGTGTAAATCAATGATAAATTTAACTGGTTAATGGTATAATGAATCTATTTTAACGATTGAATAAATTATTCGAGATTAAATTTAAGTTTTTCATAAGAATTGGAAATTAACACCTTGCCTAGCCCTTCCTCCTCTACCCATTCATCACCCTTAGAGGTATTCTGGGATAAGATGAAGGATGAAGATCATATAGTAATAGGCACTTCACTTGTAATTTTTCAAGACCACTAAAAATGGGTGACTTGGAAGTTAGAGAGGGTGGTAGGCCTAGGGGGCCTCACGATGTTCGTGTCCTCCTTGTTGATCGACCTTGCACTCAGAGACTGACATGAGGATATATGGATGGGTTTAGTCCCATTTTGTTGATATCCAACCACTCTTTCCTAGTCGAAGAGAAATATAGGTGTAAGGAAGTCACCTAGTAATCCTACCATAACTCAGATTCATTCATTGCATGTTTCAAATTTTATGTTTACAATTTAATGGTTTCATAACAACTTGCCCAAGTTATGAGTTCTGCCGCATAAACCAAAAAATATCTGTGAAATATTCATAAACCATACAAGAACTGAGCAAGTGTAACAGAAATACAATGGACATGCACACAACCATACCAAATAAGATAACCAAACTCAGTTCATGACGTTGAGCCAACCATTAAAATTTATTAATTTACACTAATTCAACCACCTGCAGTATTTGAGGACATAAGTCCCTGACTGCCTTAACCTTGGGAAGTACTTGGACTTAGCCCTGAAACTCATTATGAGGAGTACCACAGGGACCCCAAAGTAGTTGGCCGCTGAGAAGAATCACCAAGCAAAATGGGATATGACCCCTACCAATTGACTAGCACTCTCGTGAGGAAAAATACAAGCGATGTCTCCTGGCATTATTGATGGCCGAATGACCACCTGAAAGCAAATAAGAAGCCACTAAAATCGAAGTCCAGAACTTCACTACATGATTTCACCACCTAATCTACCAACGAGAAAAAAATTATCCCCCACACTCTTCCTCACTCCTAAGAGGAAATCCACCACAATTTGGGTCCTTGAACCAACACCGTCGAGACCATTCTCGATGACCCTCTATGCCTTTCGAAGGCCATATAGCCTCTGACTCAGACTCAGAATCATATCAATCTTATCCAGACCTACACACTGCACCATCTAGCCCCATGGCTGGTGAAAACCTAGATCCATTTTTCATCTTCGTAATTGGCAGTGGACCCATGTCCATACCCCACACCACCACCAACACCCTTACTGGTGGTCCTAGCACCGTCATGCAGTCTATCATAAGTTAGCTCCTACCAGCCATACTTACCATTCAAACTACCGCATCTATCATGCCTAGGGGTAGTGGCCAGTCCACTCACACTGTCCCACGTGGCATGCCTTGGGGAAGTGGCCCTTCCACCTACACTGTCCCTCTTGTCATAGATGTAGACAGTGGCCATTCCACTCATGTTGTTCCACTTACCATACCTAAGGGCATTGGCCCATCGACAACTGTGCCACAAGTACCCCCAGTCACGCAGATACATCATGTTCCTACAAACCCCACAACCATCGCTGGTCTGTCACACATCAACCTTGGGTCAAACCTTCCTTTCATGGTATGCCTCAACCTACCTGACTTGTCTAGGTTAACCAATGACCCCATCTTTCATCAAACCTTTTGGCCTCCCATCCCAACCAAACTCCCCTTGGACATCCCCAAGTTTGAAGGGAAGGCAGTGGAATTCCCTCAAAACCATATCATGACGTTTCACCTATGGTTCTCATCAAACAACATTGTAGATGATTCGATTAGACTCAACCTTTTTCAACGCACCCTCACAAGTGTCGCAGCTAGGTGGTACATTGAGTTACCACAAGCCAAGTACCTAGATTTCAACTCCTTAGCCTTTATGTTCCTGCAATATTTCCAACTCCTTGTTAGATATGATGAAGGAGTGGAAATATTTCTATCTTGCCACCAAAACATTGCGACCCACATCACTGACCACATCCACAAGTGGAGGCGACATCGTAGCTTGTGCAAGATCAAGATTGATGATAGGATCTTCTTGGACTAATTCTTGAAAACATTGCTGCCACCTATAGCTAAGGACGTCACCTTCGAACGTCCCCAAACAAAGGAAGAGACTATCTTGAAGGCCCAACAGTTTGATCTCATTTATGCACTATCTGAATACTCTTACACCACCATTCCAAATGCTCCCCATTCAAAAACCTCCTATCAGGATGCATCGGGGGCATCCCATGCCACAGATGGCATCATAGGTTCTGTCTCCCACCAATCACAACACCACCCAACACCACCTATGGTTCCACTACAACCACCCAGCACCCCTAGTGTTTCCTACCCAAAACAAGCTCATGACTATGCATGAATGATTTTCCAGTATGGAGCTACAACCTCTTATGCACAACCTGGGCCATAGCAATAGACCCATGCACCTGCTTGGCTGGCACAACAATATGTGGGACAGATTCCCACATTTGTATCACCCCCAACACCCCAAGTATAATATGCACCACCTGTGCAAGCTACTCAACCCTCGCCCCAGTTCCTCCTGCTCCTTTGGGACAATTGTACGGTCAGTAGAATTGTCCCAAGCAACCAGCCCCCAATAACCAACAAGGGCAAGCTAGAAAAAATTGAGCAAGGAATCAAGGGCAACAACCAACCGCAAGGAGGTGGTCAACAACCAAATCCTCCCAACAACGTCGGGGAAAACCAACCAACTCAAAACCCCCAACAACCAAACCAACCTAAACGCAACGCTCCATTACGCACAAATCAACCATGCAAACTATGCAAGGTCTATGGGAACAATACACACGAGTGCCCATTAGAGGAAATTTCAGCTCAAAATGGGCCTCCTAAAAAAAAATTAATAAAATAATAGTTAAAATAATAAAATAATATCTATTAATCTTGGAGGAAGAAAATAAAAAAACTACTTTTTTGTTTGTATTTTCCACATATCTCCCCGTGTTTTTACTCAAATTTCGATCAGGAGAGCTCTTTGGATGCGGAATTAAATTCCACATCCAATGAGTACCCACTTGGCATACTTTTGATAGACCTCGCTACCCACAAAAACAAGAAATACCTGAAAAAACATGATGATGACATCATCTTCATATTTTTTTAGGTATTTCTTTATTTGGGGGTAGCAAGGTCCATCAAAATTATGCCAAGTGGGTACTCGTTGGATGTGGAATTTAATTGCTCATCCAACGAGCTCTCCCAATCAAAATTTGAGTAAACACACGAGGAGATTTATTGAAAATACAAGCAAAAAAAGTAGTTTTTTTTATGATGTCTATCCCCAAATTTATATTAAAAAAGTGTTTAAGACCTATACTATATTTCAAATTTAAAGCAATTTCATTGGCTAACACATGATGACATGGAACTTGAGTTAAATTTAAAATGCCCAGTCGCGCTAAGAAGGCCATTCACAACAAGGTTCAACATGCTACCAAAACAGTAGCCCTAACTCCACCCAACCAGGCACCGCCAGGACCTCCACCCATGGGGTTCCAAAACCCATTACCAGTCCAAGGATTGGTAGCAACTGCACCTGCTCCCCAACCCAATCCCACTGCCTTGGGGGCACCTCCGATAGCAAAAATAGGTGTTCACCACCTGCTATCCTTGAAAACAGAAGAGGTCAATTGACATACCAGACAAAACTGGTACGGAACTAACACCGAACCCATTGTCCCATCAATGGAATCCATGTCCAAAACAACCAATACACCTCTTTATTTAACCCCTTTTCCCCTACACCCCCTGCATACGACGGGTTGCCAACAACGCCATGACTAGAGTTGTTGTAAGCTACGACATCGTGGATGACTTGGCCCAAACACCAAGAGCTATGTCCACTCTTGAGGTACTTAAAACTTTTCCAACATAGAAGAAAGCCTTATTAGCTACCCTCAGTGCTGTAGACCCCTCTGACTCTAAGTTAATCACATTCAACATGGAAAATAGAGAACCACGAATGCCATCAACCATTGCCTTTGAAATCCCGGTATCCATTCAAAATTTGGTGGTGCACTGGTGTATCATGGATGAGGGGGAATTCATGTGTATTATGTCAAACATAGTGTGACATAAGCTTGGATCCCTAATTCTGCAACCATCCTCTACCACTCTACATGCTTATGATGGCCACCCCACTAAATCCCAAGGAATCCTTCCAAACGTTCCCATCACATTAGCCGAGAAAATAGTATTGATTGACATAGAGGTTGTCAATGCTCAATTGGACTATAACCTTCTCCTCGGAAGAAGTTATATGTATGCCATGAGAGCCATAGCTTCAACTATTTTCTGTCTCATGATGTTCCCTCACAATGGGAAAACCATGATGGTTGACCAACTAACTTATCACGATCCACTAGGGCTAACTGCACCAGCCAATGTTATCCCTACGATCAATACCATCAATCTACAAGGGCTAACCGCATCCGCTAATGTTATTTCTATAGCCAACAACATGGCTAACAACATACCAGCCTCCCCATTGTTGAATGTGGGCCTTGGGTTGTTTGTTGATATCACCATGAAGGATTCCTTCCCCTTAGTGTCACCACCATTGACACCAAATGAGACTGTGTATTTGTGCATGCTCTCATCTAGCACTGTTGCACCTAAGCATCAACCACAGTTGCAGCCCCAACAATAGCCACAACACCGTCTGGAGCAACAACATCAAAAGATACCACTGAACCTCGACAGATCCCTCCTTGCACTGTCTATGACGAACAGGGCCATGCAACTCAAAACTACCCTGAGATTCCCATTATCCATGCACATTTGGATGCCATGGATACAACAGAAAACATCCCCATGTTTGAGCTCCCAAGTGGGCCAATAGTACGAAACAAATCATTGAGAACAAACCATGCTTGCACCCTTTGCAGATTGTATGGACACTATTCTCACCACTTCCAGGAATTTTCTAAGTTTCGAATGGACTTAGCCAACCTTTGACAACATGCCCTTGAATCTAAGATCACTATGATTGAATAATTCCATCCCCCACCTCCTTCAGAGGCCATGTCCATTTACATGATGTCAAGTTCCACAGAACCTCTTATCTCCAACATCATCGATGGTCCATCAAACCTGTCTCTTTGTTGATTTTGCAATGATGGCGAGATACTTGAAACCTTAACCGCTCTGGAATACCCTTGGGATGACATGCACCACTGCTTGTTCTTCCTCCCCAAAGAACTTGTATAGTAGTCTAACCAATTTTTTGTTGAAACAAAGGATTTCATTCATGGGAAATTCGATTGGTTTAAAAATCCCATTCTGACACCAGATGCCTTTGAAGAAGGGAACATGGACAACATCTCTCCAACCACCAAAATCAACATCTCAACCAATCCTGAGGTTGTTAAAGAAATCATGCTAGGGGCATCCTGCTCCTCGGAAGAAGTCACTTCCTACAGAGCGTTCTTCCAAGAGTTTCGTGACATCTTCGCTTGGTCATACACTAAAATTCCTAGGATGGATCCGTCCATTGTGGAACACCACATCGACACATGGCCCGATGTGGCCCCCGTGTGACAAAAGCAATGGCCCATCCATCCTTCTAAAGCTATCATGGTTAAAGGTGAAATCGAGAAGCTGCACATAGACGACTTTATTTACCCCATTGCTTACACCACTTGGGTTTCAAATCCCGTTCCCATGAATAAAAAATATGGTACCATCAACATTTTCACAGACTTTCATGATATAAATTGGGTGTGTCCCAAATACAACTTCCCAAGACCCTTCATCGATCAGATCATTGATGCGTGCGCTGGACATGAGGTCTTTTCCTTCATGGACGAATTTTCTGAATATAACCAAATTTAGGTCTAAAAAGAAGATCGTTACAATACTGCATTCACAACCCTGTAGGGCACATTCACATATCGAGTAATTCCCTTTTGTATGGATAATTCTGGAGCCACCTTCCACCATGCCATGACACACTGCTTTCGCGACCTAAGTCCACATCATGTTGGTCTATCTTGACAACCTCATTGCGCTATCACAAAAGCAAGTACAACACATGGACGACTTGCGACAAGCCTTCCTACGATGTCGCAAGAACAAAATCCACTTGAATCCTTTCAAGTGTGTTTTTTATGTCCCAATGGGCCGTCTCCTAAGGTTCATCATGTCACACAAAGAAATGACCGGTGATATCTTGGAATTCCAAACCTCTTTCCCTCTAACATCACCTCTTTAAGTGACGTGCAGTTTAGCTTGTAATATATTTTTATCCTTTTTGTTTTACACATTTTATTTTGAAGCGAGTCTTATGTATTGTTTCCTTCATTGCTCCAGATGGATCCTTCCTTGAATCAGTACATTGGATTTGCTGACGGAGCAAGTAGATGGTCTCCAAACGTCGCCTCGATTGCATGTGTCATCTACACCCCATTGCATGAGTTGATCCATATCGACAGAATATGCATGGGAATTGTGACCAATAACTAGGTTGAATATGATGGTGTCAATGGCCTCTTAGTCGCTGCTCTCCAATTGGGAATTTTCCATCTCGATGTCTTCTTATACTCCCAACTGCTTGTCTTAAAGTTGAACAACTACTACCGAGTACGTGATACCTGCCTCTTTAGAAAATTCCTGCGCACTAAACAGATGGTTAGAACATTTGAATCCATCACATTCACACATGTTCCCAGAAACCACAATAGTGTAGCAGATCAAATAGCTAATGACATTCTAAATTAGCACATTCATCATCTCCCATAGGAAACATACAAAACCAATATCATGCATAATCATATATAAACATGCACACACATGTAAAAATACATCACATAGGCATTTCATTTCACATCATCATAAAAAGACACACATATAAAACCATAAAAAGAACATCCATGTGCATCAAAAATATCTAGATATATAAATCACATGACCAAAATATGTCCAGTACAAAATGAGAAGCCACATATGCTTTCTCAGTTTAATATACATGGCGATGCAAAAAGTCGTAAGTGCACCAATGCACTAGGGGAAGCCCCACCAGCTACTAATATGACCCAAACTCATCCTCATCATCTGGATCAGTATCATAATCTTCCTTAGAGGACTCATTGTCCTCTACATGAATTTCCCCTTGCACCGCCCAATGAACATAACCGCAAGCCACGGCCATCCTCATCATCACAGAGGTCCAATTAGGAGGAACACTGTGAATGGCGTCAATCATCTCATTTTCTAAATGCTACTAGCCGACATCAAAGATCCCCTTAGCAAGCCACTCCAAGTGTGGAAAAATAGTGTCTGCCTCCTGTTGTTTCCTATGAGGGGGGCCTGCAGGAATTTCTCCCTCCGCAATCACGACCACCCGCCTCTAATACCCGAGAGGTGGGTGAGGACCAATATCTACATATGCAAACAAAGACGCCATCATTATATGCATATGATCATACAACTATCAACCAACTACACTAAACTATGTATAAAGATCAAGAAAAAAACATCACACATACATACTAGATGGTCCCCATGCCTACCCTGGAGGTTGGGGCATCTTAGGGTCCCCATGATAGTCCATACCAGTAGATAGGTAGTCCTCAATAAGCACAGGAAGTTTCCACCACTGTGCTAGAAGCTCCTCTATAAAGAAGCATCCCACTCCACCACCGCCCTCTCACACCATCATCTAGCACCATCTATGCATCTACAGCTCGCACAGACCACTATCCCACACTTCTCGGTGTAGACGCAAAGTAGGTACTTTTTCAAAGAAGAAAGCACATAAGAAAGAGCAAAAAAAAAAATCCTCCCCCAAATGTTCTCGCATGGTTTAATTGATGCCTAACAGCCAGAAGGTACATCTAGGCCCACCCATAGTAAGTGCCCCTCATGGTATGTGCTACCGTCTACAACTACCCTCCAGATATCTTGTGGCTCCCCGTGGAACCCAAGATACGCAGCAGCATGGTTGCAATAGCTCGTGTCGACAAGTCCTCAATGTCACACGTCAAGATGTGTGAACCATGCACATAAGCAATCATGTAACAGTGCCTATCACATAGCTCCTCCAGTGTAACCCCACGAGACATTACGGGGGCCAAGTTGCCAACAACTCCCAACATAGGGATCCCAATCAAAAAATATACACCCAACAGCATAATCTCAACACGCTAGCCCTGGATCATGAAAGCCTCCTCCCAAATGTCCCAAAATCTCACTAGATTCCGCAATAGTAGATGTAAGCTCTTCATTAGGGGAATGCAGATGCACTTCAGCAACCCACAACGGGCCAGTGCATCATGCACATTCCCATCCCGTAATGCCCCCTCCCATAGGTCTTTGCAGCCTCTCTCACACCACTTAATCTCAAACATCCTACACAAGAAAAACACAACTATCAACCACATTTATCAGAAAAAAGACTACCTAGGGATTAGGTTGCACCTATCTAGTCGAAAAGAGTGACCAGGTCACTCAAAACAGACTCACAGAAGTGACCAAGTCGCACCTTTTAGCCTCATAGGAGTGACCTCAGATCACTCCTTTTTTCCCAATAGGAGTGACCCAGTCGCACCTATTCAAGCAGAATGACTGAACTAGTCACTCCTTTACCCACGAAAGGTGTGACTTGGCACGTGGAGGCTCTAATAGGCTCATAGAAGACCCTTGGGTGAGTAAATCCAAAATGTAAATCAATGAAAAAGATATATTTTTCAAGAGATCTTACCTGCAAGTCGTGGATCTCAAAACCGTCAGTCAAAACGGAGAAAATAGCATAAGAAATTCAAGGACCACCTCTCCAACTCAGCTAGGAATAGTTATAATGACACCTCACATAGTGGTCTCCACCCATTTATAGGCCCCATTCAACCTATTTTCTTTATTTTCACATAACCAGGCCATACGGAGTCTGTTTGGGACGTTGTTTACAGCGCCAGTTTCAGAATTCCACCCTCTATCTTATAATGAGACCATCGACTCATGTTTAACAACTAAATTTGGGGCCACTTCCTGAGAGTTACCTCGGTTTATGTACCACATTGTAATGTAAGTGTCTCCGGACCTGTACTTGCATCACACCTTCCTACCGCAACTCTTGCAGGACTCCAAACCATCCCCCTGGAAGGCACATCATTTTATTTCAGCATATAACTCTCGAATCCATCCACCTCACATTACGCGGGTCTCCAGAACACCACCCGATGGATGAATCATTTCTCTTGCATGCATTTGGCATATAATTTCCTCCAGTCTTGCACTCACATCATATGTAGTCTATTCCATTCACCACAACTCACACAAGAATCTCCTGACCTCTGTTCGAGAGCCACCTCGGTTTGCATGCCTCTGCCGCACCGAATCATGTGCCTCTACTATGATTTATACTGTGCATGTACAGGTGTGTTCAAGAGCCACCTACTCCATCCATACAACACGAATGAAATTTGGAACACTGTCCATTGTCCCGACATAGGGGCACCATCAGTGCCCCCTTGATCGGTTGACCATACCAAAGTTTCCGTTAAGCTCTTTTTTGACTCCTAAAATAATAAAAGATTTTTTAGCACACTTGCTTCCTTTCTCGCTCGTTAAAGTATAAGAAAGGCCGTCTACATCATCTCATTTATCTCCTTTTTTGGACTATGTAGACTACCATCTGAAAAGGACCACCTTGGGACATTCAAGCCAAGACCATTCCTCTCTGCATCCTTTTATGCTTTCTTAGGAACAAGGGTCAAACTTTATGAAAAAACTCACCATGGGTTGTCATTACGATATTTTCCAACCTTCTCATCAAGAAAAAATCACCGAGCAAACTTGGTTTCATTCATGCTCGTAAAAATATCTGAATGATTTTCGAGTCAGTACAAGTTTAACCTTTTTCGACCTAATTGGACTACCAACTGTAAAGAAGTCTCCCATCCCTCAAAGGATGGATGAGATCTTCTATGCACACTTTCAACCCTTTTCAGGCACATGAGACTATCAACAAAAAAGAGACCCCAATGGAGTTGTCTTCATGCTTTCAGACTCTCTAAAATTGAAAGCACCATCGAGCATTTACTTTCTTGGGATCGCTAAAAATCCACGAGATTGTACCACAATGATGTCTTTAGACACCACCCCACATATAATAGTTTGACAACATTCCCACTTTGGGTCTCATTTGTTTAGAGTACTCTGCGATGTGTCTTCCATGGATCCCATCAATACCAAAAGTGTCTACCTCCCCCAAGTATCTCCCATCCATAGTTACATTCCCGGTATTACAGCTATGATCTCTTTCACATGAGTCAGTTTTATTTACTTCCCGGTCCACCCTACCATCATACTCTAAACAAAGGAAGTTTGAGTCCCCTGTGATTCCTTGCCCCTATTCAACTCCTCTATCTCCCCCCTCCATTTAGTGGGGCAGTCCTCATATTGTCTCACATCTTTCATTTATCTCCCTTGTGCTTCTAGTCAAGGAAACACCATTACCTTGGCTAGTTGCAGGTCTCCCTCTGTCGACAGCAACACACATATTCCAGAGGATAGACCCAGAGGTCCCTGTATCCTGGTTTCATTAACCTCATTGATGAGTTCCTTAGACCATTGAAGAGGAGTCCTTAGTGCCTCTCAGGATGGTTATTTCTCATGTGCTTGACTCCATCTACATCATTGGACCATTGAGATTCATACAAGGTATTGCTCCATGCAGTATTTGGTCGAAGACCCTAGTAGATGTCATTGTTAATATTCATATGCTAAGCTAGATCATTAGTATTTCATTTCGAATTCATAACAAAAGCATATAAATAGGATCACTGAAATATAGACAAGCACAACCATACAAAAGGAACACAAATATTTATCCTGGGAAAACCCTAAAGGGAAAAACCCAGCAAAAGATTCATCAATATAGATGCCCCAAAAAGATAAAAGGTAAAACCAACAAGGAGATAAAAGCTTGATCCTCCTCCTTCTCCAGCTACTCTTCTCTTCTCCACTAATGCACTACAAAAGTGAGAGTGTGTGTGTCTCAAATGAGGAGCACCACACCTCTATTTATATTCATCTGTTCACTTGAATTAACTCATCCGGCATGTAGGCTCGAGTTAATCATGTAGGCTCGAGTTACACATGTAGGTTCAAGTAACCACACTGGGGTTCTAATGACCCACCTTTACAAATAGAGGGGACAACCTCATGACTCTCATTAGTTCTTCCAATTAGAAGCATCAGGGTACAAGATAATACAAGTGGTTCTCCCGGTAGGACCATCGAGGACCACAAAAGATACATATAGAATATTCTTCGAAGTTACAATATTTCAACGCTCCCCCTTAATGAGAAGGGTATTCTACAACAACATCAAAAACAACAATAGTAGGAGAGGACATCATCAACATCATCAGGGTAACACATCTATAAATAATTGGAAGCTTTTCAACATCATATAGTCTTCGTCTTCAATATTTGACGACATCAACTCTTTAATCAACGTCAACATCTTTTGACCTTTTGATCAGCAACATCTTCAACACTTTGATCTTTCGATCAGCAACATCTTCAGCACTTATAACTTTCAGTCAGCAGCAACATCTTCAGCACTTTGACCTTTTAATCAACAACATCTTCGGCACTTTGACCTTTCGATCAGCAACATTTTCAACAACATCTTCAACACTTTGACCTTTCGATCAGTAGCAACATCTTCAGCACTTTCACCTTTCAATCATCACCAATATCTTCAACATTTTGATCAGCAATATCTTCATCACTTTGATCTTTCGATTAGCAAAGACATCTTCAGCATTTTGACCTTTCGATCAGCAACATCATCACATTCTGATTAGTAACATCGTGATCAGCACCATCATCATACTTCAACTCTCAAACAAAATCATCATCATCCTATTCTAATCTTTTGATCAGTATGTCGTCATCATCACATACTGATCATCACCATCGTCACACTATGATCTTTCAATCAGTACACCATCATCATACTCTGATATTTTGATTAGTACATCATCATCATCATGAAAACATCAACATCACCAAAACATCATTATGATCAAAACATTCAACATCATCAAAACATCAAAATATCATCATCATCACACTCTGATCTTTCGATTAGTACATCATCATCATCATAAAATCATTATCATCAAAACATCAACATCATCATCATCAAGACATCAACATCATCAAAACATCATCATCATCATCATCAACATGATCCTTCCTTTCAGAATTACAGGATCAACATGTCTGTGGTACTCAAATGATCCTTCCTGTCGGAATTACGGGATTTAGGTATTTACAGAGTTACTAATGATCCTTCCTTTTGGAATTACGGGATCAACACATCTGTGTGTTAAATTTTCATATGCTAAGCTAGATCATTAGTATTTCATTTCAAATTCATAACAAAAGCATATAAACAGGATCACTGAAAGATAGACAAGCACAACCATACAAAAGGAACACAAAGATTTATCCTGGAAAAACCTTAAAGGGAAAAACCCAGCAAAAGATTCCTCAATATAGATGCCCCAAAAAGATCAAAGGTAAAACCAACAAGGAGATCAAAGCGTAATCCTCCTCCTTCTCCAGCTACTCTTCTCTTCTCCACTAATGCGCTACACAAGTGAGAGTGTGTGTGTCTCAAATGAGGAGCACCACATCTCTATTTATAATCATCCATTCACTTGAATTAACTCATTTGACATGTAGGCTCGAGTCAAATCATGTAGGCTCGAGTTACACATGTAGGCTCAAGTAACCAAACTGGGGTGCTAATGACCCACCTTTACAATTAGAGGGGACTACCTCATAACTCTTATTAGTTCTCCCAATTAGAAGCATCGGGGTACAAATTAATACAAGTGGTTCTCCCGGTAGGACCATCGGGGACCACAAAAGATACATATAGAATATTCTTCAAAGTTACAATATTTCAACACTCCCCCTTAACGAGAAGGGTATTCTACAACAACATCAACAACAACAATAGTAGGAGAGAGATAGGGGACATCATCAACATCATCAGGGTAACACATCTATAAATCATTGGAAGCTTTTCAACATTATGTAGTCTTCATCTTCAATCTTCAGTCTTCATCATCATTTGACTGCTTAGATCAACAACATCTTTAGCACTTTGACCTTTCGATCAGCAACATCTTCTTCAGCACTTTGACCTTTTGATCAGCAACATCTTCTTCAGCACTTTGACCTTTCGATCAGCAACATCATCTTCAGCACTTTGACCTTTTGATCAGCATCATCTTCAGCACTTTGACCTTTCGATCAGCAAAATCATCTTCAGCACTTTGACCTTTTGATCAGCAACATCATCTTCAGCACTTTGACCTTTCGATTAGGAACATCATCTTCAACACTTTGACCTTTCAATCAACAACATCTTCTTTAGCACTTTGGCCTTTCGATCAACAACAACATCATCATCATACTCTGATCTTTTGATCAGAAACATCATCATCATCATACTCTGATCTTTCAATCAGAAACATCATCATCATCAAAACATCATTATTATCAAAACATCAACATCATCAAAACATCAACATCATCATCATAAAAACATCAACATGATCCTTCCTTTCTGAATTACAGGATCAACATGTCTGTGGTACTCAGACGATCCTTCCTATTAGAATTACGAGATTTAGGTCTTTACGAAGTTACTAATGATCCTTCCTTTAGGAATTACAGGATCAAGTCCTTATGGAGCTACTAACGATCCTTCCTTTCGGAATTACGGGATTTAGGTCTTTACGGAGTTACTAACGATCCTTCCTTTCAGAATTACGGGATCAACACATTTGTGGAACTCAAAAAATCCTTCCTATTGGAATTACGGTATCAACACATCTATGGAACTCAGACAATCCTTCCTGTTGGAATTATGGATCAAGTTTTTACGGAGCTACCAATGATCCTTCCTTTCAGAATTACGGGATTTAGGTCTTTACAGAGTTACTAATGATCCTTCCTTTCGAAATTATGGGATCAACACATATGTGGAACTCAGACAATCCTTCCTATTGGAATTACGGGATCAAGTCAATGATCCTTCCTTTCAGAATTACGGGATTTAGGTCTTTACGGAGTTACTAACGATCCTTCATTTCGGAATTACAGGATCAACACAGATGTGGAACTCAGACAATCCTTCCTATTGGAATTACGGGATCAATTCAATGATCCTTCCTTTCGGAATTACAGGATTTAGGTCTTTGTACAGTCACTAATGATCCTTTCTTTTGGAATTACAGGATCAACACAGATGTGGAACTCAGACAATCCTTCCTCTAGGAATTATGGGATCAACACACGTTCTTGAGTACCAAAGTCACCGTATCCATTCTAAACCGAAGTTCAAGGATGATACAATCCTACCACCTTCTCGATGACCAAAGTTCACTGGATCCATTTTGAACCGAAGTCCAAGGATGATACAATCCTACCACCTTCTCGATGATCGAAGTTCACCGGATCCGTTCTAAATCGAAGTCCAAGGATGATACAATCCTACCACGTTCTCGATGACCGAAGTTCATCGGATATGTTCTGAACCAAAGTCCAAGGATGATACAATCTTGCCACCTTCTCGATGACTAAAGTTCACCAGATCCATTCTGAACCAAAGTCCAAGGATGATACAATCCTGCCACCTTCTCGATGACCGAAGTTCACCGGATCCATTCTGAACCGAAGTCCAAGGATGATACAATCCTACCACCTTCTCAATGACTGAAGTTCACCGGATCCATTCTGAACTAAAGTTCAATGATGATACAATCCTTCCACCTTCTCAATGACCGAAGTTCATCGGATCCATTCTGAACTGGAGTTCAAGGATGATACAATCCTGCCACATTCTCGATGACCGAAGTTCACCAGATCACTTCTGGACATATGTCCTAGGATGATGCAATCCCTCTTCATTCTCAAAGACCGAGGTATCCGGATCACTTTAGGGCAAGTGCCCAGGGATGAAACAATCCCACTACATTCTCGAGGACTGAGGTCACTGGATCACTTTAGGGAAAGTGCCCAAGGATGATACAATCTCACTGCAACATCACTACTCCCCCTTTCGAGGAACGTCTTTTCGAACCACACCAAGCTTGTCTCGAAAGTGTTCGAACTTTACTCGGGACATAAGTTTCGTCAACACATCATCATCTAAACCATCAACATCTACATCTTTAGTATGTGGATACTGAAATATCACCATCTGTATCTCCAGTATGTGAATACTAAAAGCATCATCACCTCTATATTCAATATAGAAATATGGAGTCACCATCATCTGCATCTACAGTATGTAAATACTGAAACATCATCATCTGCATCTTTATCTCGTATGTAGAAATGAGGGAACACAGGGTTCTCTATTATCACAACTCTTGTTATCACATAGAATCAATGTAGTATCCATCTTCAGGCCAAGGAGACCTTATATTAGCTTCCGAAGTCATATGGCTTCACAACTTATCAGAGCAATCTGCTATGTATTCTTCTTTTGTCATTCTAAGAGACACACTGGACTGTTTCCTGCTAAACCATGAACTCATAGTAGACCCCAAACAAAAGCATCTACCTGATGTGCTTTTCCTGTTTGAGATACTTCCAGCCCAATCTGCATCTTTATAGCCATACAATCTGTATTCATGGCTACCATCATAGTATAGACCAAGGTCTATAGTCCCTTTAAGATATCTCATCACATGTTTTGTAGCTACTAGGTGAACCTGTCTTGGTTGAACAAGATATTGACTTAAGGTGTTCACAGCAAAACAAATGTCTGGTCTGGAATTTGTTAAGTACATCAATGACCCAATGATCTATCTGTAATGAGTCACATCTACTAACTTTGATGAGTCATCAGCTAATAGACTTAGGTTGGAGTCCATGGGTGTGGCCATGGCTTTGCATTCCAACATATTGAATCTCTTCAATATCTCTACCACATAATTTCCCTGGTTGAGAAATATTCCTTCTGAACTTTGCCATACTTCCAAACCTAGGAAATCATGTATTAACCCAAGGTCTTTCATCTCAAATTATTCTGCTAGTTTCTTCTTGCTTTCCATGATCTGTTTCTCATTCCGTGTCAAGAATAAGTCATCCACATATAATAACAGGATGACAAGTTCTTCTTCTACAACCTTGTAGTAAAGGTTAGGATCGAATTTACTCTTGGCAAAGCCCATACTCATTAGGAAACTATCTATTCTTCCATACCAAGCTCTGGGAGCTTGCTTCAGGCCATAGAGGGCCTTCTTCAACTTGCATATGTGAGTCCATCTGTCTTCAACTTCAAATCCTTGTGACTATTCGATGTAAAACTCTTCCTCAATCATTCCATTAAGGAAGTCTTGTCTTTACTTCATCATGGAAGAAACTACCAAGATAGTTCTGAAGAAAGTGTACCTTATTTCCTGGATTAAGTGTCTCTTCAAAATTAATTCCTCTTTCCAATAGAAACCTCTAGCCACAAGTCTTTCCTTACTTCTATCAGCAACATATTTTATCTTGCAAATCCATTTGGAAGATACCACATTCTTGCTTTCTGGTTTGAGTACTATATCCCAAACATTATTCTAGTATTCTTTCATCATAACATCTTCCATGAGTTCGTCTTGTCAGGTCATCAACATATCCTAGTCTTGTACATTCAACCTTGAAGGTTGGAACCCAGTTTACTCTTGGTAAAGTCTTGATCCATCACGAAGCTATCCATCATGTCATACCATGTTGAACTTAGATATATTTTGTAGTCACTCCCCCTGGAGTGGTGTATCATCTTCCCTCTTCATTCTGTACAGGTGGCTCTATGCTTGATATATATTTGTCAATAGAGTATGTCATGTCACGGTCTATTCTTTCTGAGGCAAATCATGAACCTTGCTTTGTACACTTGTTCTTGTAGATCCATATGGAGGATACTACATACTTCCCTTTATGTCTCGAAATCATATCGTATACATCTTTCCCCATGATCAACTATTATTCTTTGATAATAGCTTCTTTCATAGCATTCTTTTCTTCATCTTGAGTTATCTCTCGTACCCATGGTGGTCTTCATCCTTCGAGGTGGATCTACCACTCTCTAAAGCTATTTCTTCTGTCATGGTGTCTCTGACCCTGGGAGCTTCATATTTTATTGCAGTGAATCTTGAATTGTCATCACTTGTTCTTCAGAACAAGTCTCATCCTTCTTGTAGGAGGTTGTACGGGACCTTTCCTACAATTCAAATGCACCAGGTGCATGGTTAGAACTATTTCATAAAACATATGCATAACGACAAATTCTTATGCATCATGCGATTGTTTAGCCAATACATCATTCATCCATATCTCACAAAAACTTTCTAGATGCCTTCCATCTTTATCATGACATTATTGATATTGTGCACTAATCCAATATGTCAGCAAGGAGGCTTCATTCTAGATAAGTAGCAGTGGAGAGTTGTATAGCACCATGACCTACTTACCCATCACATGCATATTAGTAGTATACAGTCATTAATGCAAACAATCTATCATGCATAACACATCAACTGAATATAATCAAATGTATAACAAAAAAATATCATGAAATGACAATTGAATACTTATCTTTTATTTGTTTAATGGGTAGACTCCATCTTGATCATTCTGTTTTAACATATTCTTCATTCATGAAATCATCATTTCTTATCCAAATGATAAGATGAAAAAGAGGTTCTTCAAGAATTGAGTTCTTCATATTCCTCATCGCATGAGGGATATTCTTTGAATGGTGGGAGCTTGATCTTCAATTGCTCCCATCTTCTTCTTCTCTTCTTATGAGTTGAGCTGAAATTAATCACTTCCTTCTGGCATACATTCTTCGCATGAATGAATCCCATGATCCTGGGATGCCATTCAAGGTGGCTATCACCACTTCTGCATTCTTCACTTCTTCTTTTACCTCTTCAATTTGTTTCATAAGGTCATCTTCCGATGTATGTTATTTCCTTCAAATAGCTTGGTCAAGGAATCAAACATCTCTTTTGATGTATTTAAGGAAGACAATTGTGGTACAAGTTGATCCGTGACTGAATCAAAAATGATCTTCTTGGCTTTGACCAAGTTTTTTTGGTGTAAGGCTTTGAGCCTCATCTCCCTCTGGAACCTCTCTACTCATGTAGGTGTCCAATTCATTTTCTTCAGAGAGATCAAATACTTTCATGCTTGGAAGTTGCCAACTTCATCAATCTTATCATCAAGATTATGTGATCAATCACTTTGAAATGAAAACCTCAAATGCAAATAGCAAAAGATTAGATCTTACTGATTTGAGGTGTCTGTCGTGCTTCCGGGGCTGGCTAATCTAGGGTTTGTCAGAGAAACCCTAATTTTTCAAAACTTGGAATATTTCAGATATAATTGGATAGAAGTATATATCTCTTCAAATGGAGCTGTCCAATGTACTCCTTTTCTGAAAATAGTAGAGGGAAGCTCCCGGAACAGTAAGCCCTAGTTTTCCAATTTCTTCTGCAGAAATTCCTATCACTGTTTCTATGATATCTCTAAAAATACTGCTACCCTATGTCTTCAATTTCTCACTGAGGTAACCTCACATGTCCTTGATCCAATACCATAGTTTTCATTAGAATTAGTTTCACCAATTGGGATTTATGATCCTTTTCCCAAGGTGACCTATTACAGGACTGTTCAGAATAGTGAAGTTGTACGGCCTGCCACATGTCACTGTTTCATATTCTGGTTCTGGAATTTGGACCAAAAAAATTAAAGTCTATTATATTTCTATAACATCTTCAGGAATTCCATTTTGACCTCTATAGCCCAAGCTACATAAATTATCCCCAGGTGTCCTGTTTAGGGATGAATTTTGGAAGAGGCTGGAACCCTAACTTGGAGGGATCATATCTCCAAGAATATAGAGAATACGAGGCTGAATTTTGGACAAAGTTTACATCACGATTTTATATTCTTCCTCCGAAATTTTCATCTCTTGAGCCTTCTCCAATCTCAGAATATATCAAATGTACCAAAACGTAGCAGTTTTAGTATTTAGGGTTTTTCTAGCTCAGGGTCAAACTAGGGTTTGACTTTCCTGGAGTTTCACCCAACCAAATTTATTGATCCAGGTCTCTAAAGTTCGATTTTGATGAGGAGAAAAATACTATGCTGGTCTCACTTAAAAATTCCTCTTCTATAAAAATCCCTAATTATCCGCACCAAAACTGAAAATGCTTGGAATCGAATTCTGCTTTGACAGAACGATGCACCCTTTAATGGAGAGACAGTATAGCCTTCTTTTGTTGATCAATTGTGGATAGAGACCCGAAAAGTAATAATCCATATATTTTGTAGCTGTACAATGTCTTCTTTCATGGTGGCTCTGATACCATGTTAAATTTTCATATGCTAAGCTAGATCGTTAGTATTTCATTTCGAATTCATAACAAAAGCATATAAACAGGATCACTGGAAGATAGACAAGCACAACCATTCAAAAGGAACACAAATATTTATCATGGGAAAACCCTAAAGGGAAAAACCCAGCAAAAGAGACCTCAATATAGATGCCCCAAAAAGATAAAAGGTAAAACCAACAAGGAGATCAAAGCCTGATCTTCCTCCTTCTCTAGCTACTCTTCTCCTCTCCACTAATGCGCTACACAAGTGAGAGTGTGTGTGTCTCAAATGAGGAGCACCACACCTCTATTTATATTCATCCGTTCACTTGAATTAACTCATTCGACATGTAGGATTGAGTTAAATCATGTAGGCTCGAGTTACACATGTAGGCTCAAGTAACGACACTAGGGTGCTAATGACCCACCTTTACAATTAGAGGGGACTACTTCATAACTCTTATTAGTTCTTCCGATTAGAAGCATCAGGGTACAAATTAATACAAGTGGTTCTCCTGGTGGGACCATCAGGGACCACAAAAGATACATATAGAATATTCTTCGAAGTTACAATATTTCAACACTGTGGAGCTCAGACGATCCTTCCTTTCTGAATTACGGGATCAAGTCTTTATGGAGCTACTAACGATCCTTCCTTTCGAAATTACGAGATTTAGGTCTTTACGGAGTTACTAACGATCCTTCCTTTCAAAATTATGGGATCAACACATTTGTGGAACTCAGACAACCCTTCCTATTGGATTTACAAGATTGACACATCTATGGAACTTAGACAATCCTTGCTGTTGGAATTATGGGATCAAGTCTTTACGGAGCTACCAACGATCCTTCCTTTCGGAATTACAGGATTTAGGTCTTTACAGAGTTACTAATGATCCTTCCTTTTGGAATTACTGGATTTAGGTCTTTACGAAGTTACTAACGATCCTTCCTTTCAGAATTATGAGATCAACACATTTGTGGAACTCATACAATCCTTCCTACTGTAATTATGGGATCAACACATCTATGGAACTCAGACAATCCTTCCTATTGGAATTACAGGATCAAGTCAATGATCCTTCCTTTCAAAATTACAGGATTTATGTCTTTATGGAGTTACCAATGATCCTTCCTTTCAGAATTACGGGATCAAAACAGATGTGGAACTCAGACAATCCTTCCTCTAGGAATTATGGGATCAACACACGTTCTCGAGTACCGAAGTCACTAGATCCATTCTGAACCGAAGTTCAAGGATGATACAATCCTACCACCTTCTCGATGACCGAAGTTCACTGGATCTGTTCTGAATCGAAGTCCAAGGATGATACAATCCTACCACCTTCTCGATGACCAAAGTTCACCGGATCCGTTCTGAACCGAAGTCCAAGAATGATACAATCCTACCACCTTCTTGATGGTTGAATTTCACCAGATCCATTCTGAACTGAAATCCAAGGATGATACAATCCTGCCACCTTCTCGATGACTGAAGTTCACCAAATCTGTTCTGAACCGAAGTCCAAGGATGATAAAATCCTGCCACCTTCTTGATGACCGTAGTTCATCGGATCCATTCTGAACCAAAGTCCAAGGATGATACAATCCTACCACCTTCTCGATGACCGAAGTTCACTAGATCCGTTCTGAACTGAAGTTCAAGGACGATACAATCCTGCCACCTTCTCGATGACCGAAGTTCATTGGATCACTTCTGGACATATGTCCCGGGATTATACAATCCCTCTTCATTCTCGAAGACCAAGTTCTCTGGATCACTTTAGGGCAAGTGCCCAGGGATGATACAATCCCACTGCAACATCACTACTCCCCCTTTCGGGAAGGTCTTTCCGAACCACGCCAATATTGTCTCAAAAAGTGTTCGAACTTTACTCGAGACAGAGTTTTCGTCAACACATCATCATCTATACCATCATCATCTACATCTTCAGTATGTGAATACCAAACTATCACCATATGTATCTCCAGTATGTAAATACTAAAAGCATCATCATCTATATCTTCAATATAGAAATATTGAAAGCATCATCACCTCTATATTCAGTATAGAAATACGGAGTCACCATCATCTGCATCTACAATATGTAAATACTGAAACATCATCTATATCGTTAGTATGGGAATACTAAAACATCATCATCTACATCTTTATCTTGTATGTAGAAATATCGGATTTCTATGTGTTACGATGGAACACAGGGTTCTCTGTTATTACAACTCTTGTTATCACATAGAATCAATGTAGTATCCATCTTCAAGTCAAGGAGACCTGATATCAGCTTCTGAAGCCATATGGCTTCACAACTTAGCAGAGAAATCTGCTATGTATTCTGCTTTTGTTGTTCTAAGAGAAACACTGGACTATTTCCTACTAAACCATGAACTCATAGCAAACCCCAAACAAAAGCATATACCTGATGTCATTTTCCTATTTGAGATACTTCCAACCCAATCTGCATCTGTATAGCCATACAATCTGTAGTCATGGCTACCATCATAGTATAGACCAAGGTCTATAGTCCCTTTCAGATATCTCATTACATGTTTTGTAGCTACTAGGTGAAGCCGTCTTGGTTGAACAAGATATTGAATTAAGGTGTTCACAGTAAAACAAATGTCTGGTCTGGTATTTGTTAAGTACATTAATGACCCAATGATCTGTCTGTAATGAGTCGCATCCACTAACTCTGATGAGTCATCAGCTAACAGCTTCAGGTTGGAGTCCATGGGTGTGGCCATGGCTTTGCAATCCAACATATTGAATCTTTTCAATATATCTACCACATACTTTCCCTGGTTGAGAAATATTTCTTCTGAACTTTGTCATATTTCTAGACCTAGGAAATAGTGCATTAACCCAAGGTCTTCCATCTCAAATTCTTCTGCTAGTTTCTTCTTTCTTTCCATGATCTGTTTCTCCTTCCCTATCAAGAATAAGTCATCCACATATAATAACAAGATGACAGGTTCATCTTCTACAACCTTGAGATAAAGGTTAGGATTAGCTTTACTCTTGGTAAAGCCCATAATTGATAGGAAACTGTCTATCCTTCCATACCAAGCTCTGGGAGCTTTCTTCATGCCATAGAGGGCCTTCTTCAACTTACATATATGAGTCCACCTGTCTTCAAATTCAAATCCTTTCGAAGTAAAACTATTCCCCAATCATACCATTAACGAAGGATTGTCTTTACTTCATCATGGAAGTAACTACCATCATAGTTATGAAGGAAGTGTACCTTGCTTCCTGGAGTAAGTGTCTCTTCAAAATTAATTCTCTCTTTCTTATAGAAACCTCTAGCCATAAGTCTTTCCTTACTTCTATCAGTGACATATTTTATCTTGCAAATCCATTTGTAAGATACCACATTCTTGCTTTCTGGTTTGAGTATTATATCCCAAACATCATTCTAGTATTCTTTCATCATAACATCTTCCATGAGTTCATCTTGTCAAATCATCAACATATCCTAGTCTTCTGCATTCAACTTTGAAGGTTGGAACCCAATTTACCCTTGGTAAATTCTCAATCCATCACTAAGCTATCCATCATGTTGTACCATGTCAAACTCAAATATCTTCTATAGTCACTCCCCCTGAAGTGGAGTATTGTCTTCCCTCTACATTCTGTACAAGTGGTTCTATGCTTGATATATACTGGTCAATAGAGTATGTCATGTCATAGTCTATTCTTTCTGAGGTAAATCACGAACCTTGCTTTGTATACTTGTTCTTGTAGATCCATATGGAGGATACTACGTACTTCCCTTTATGTCTCGAAATCATATCATATACATCATTCCCCATGATCAACTATTATTCTTTGATCATAGCTTCTTTCATAGCACTCTTTTCTTCATCTTGAGTTATCTCTCATACCCATGGTGGTCTTCATCCTTCGAGGTGGATCTACTGCTCTCTGAAGCTTTTTATTCCATCATGGTGTCTCTGACCCTGGGAGCTTTAGATTTTATTGGAGTGAATCTTGAATTGTCATCACTTGTTCTTTGGAACAAGTCTCATCCTTCTTGTAGGAGGTTGTACAAGACCTTTCCTACAATTCAAATGCACCCATTGAATGGTTAGAACTATTTCATAAAACATATGCATAACGACAAATTCTTATGCATCATGCACCTGTTTAGCCAATACAACATTCATCCATATCTATTTCTATCATGACATTATTGAGATTGTAACCACTTATACTATGAAATGAGAAATTTATACTAAGAACGAGAACTCGAGGCATAAAAATGATGATTTTTGCAAAAAAAAACACGAAAAACACCCCTAAATAGAAAAGTGTTGATACCAGTATACACTTTTTTTTTTCGGGGTTAAAAATAGAGCCATGTCCAAACATCCCATACTGTTGTTTACAAAAACTTTAAAATCAACCCCTAAATTGGAAAAATATTTTTTTCTCAAAAATATAAATTACAAATTTTGTGAAACTTGCATATTAAACAAACAAAAATATTCCATAAATAATTTCACCACTCTAACCATATAAAATCAAATAAATTATGATGTGATTCATAATAAAATCATATATTAGACTATACAAAAAAAAATGATTCATATAAATATTCAAAATCTCCTTCAGAGTTTCAATTACAAACATCATACTAATAGAAAACATCTAAAATGTTTCATTTGAAATTATTGAAATTCATCCATGGAATCTGACACTCCATCAGAATCTACATTTTCTTTAGACGAAGGGCTGGATGAAGATGTGGATGACCCATATTCTTCTCTATTATCAATGGGTGCACCGTCTAAGTCTACATCTATGCCCATCATTTCAGTTGTCATATTCCTTCTAGATCTACGACTTGGTTGAGGAGACCCCCATCTTGCAACTTGTTCTTTTGGAAGCAACTTCTTGATAATATCTAGAGTCTTCGAGCGAAGAGTGCCTTTCTTTGTCATCTTGAAATCATAAACAAGTATATCAACTTCCTCTAATTTCAATATGTCAATGCGGCGGTGATTTATTTTTTGACCCTTTATTTTTCTCTTTCTGCAAACCCTTTTCTCAACTACCATCTCTGCCTTGTACACACCATCAAACGGGTGTGTATCCATTGCATACCAATGTACTTCTATTAATACTACTTCTTCATTTTCTTTATTCACCTTCATAACTTTTGCAATCCATAAAGGATAATCACATGCATCATCTGTAGCCAAAACTGCAATCATGCAACCCTCCTTGATATCTTGTACTGAGCCCTTATAAAGGTCTTCCATCTCTCAACATTTTGCAGATGATCTTCTAGAGCCAATATACATTTCTCTTTCCTCTACTTGAGAAAAATCAACACCTTGAGGTTCAACATTTGTTTCCTCATTTTCATTTGTTACTCATGGCCAAGTAAATGGAGACTTCAAATATATATCTCCATTTGTAGAGTTTGAAATTATTTGACTTTGCTCCATGAAAAAAGACTCCCACCATACAGAATCAGCAACATCAAAGTACTCATATGTATCTTCGATATATTTTTTTATTTCTTCCATGCATTGAGAAGAATTAACATCTCTATTGTGTCGCCTTGCATTATGAATCTCTGAAGATTATTGCAATAACAATAAATTTGAAGCATACATTTGACGATTTGGGATGAATTTCAAAAATGCCAAACTTGATGAAGGCCCCCATTCTATGCTAGTTGAGTACTTCTTTCCCCATAGTAGTGTTTTTCCATCAATCTTTTTTATACAAAATTGATGTTGAAATCTAATGTCATTAAGTTTTTCAATGCACCTTTCTTCACCATTCGATCCAAAAATAAATCTTCGCATGTCAACAATTTCTTCCAATTTTTGTACAACAGGTTTTGGATGTTATGCTTTCCTTACAATTTCAATAAATGATGGTAGGCTCCTGACTTTCTTCCTCCTCAATGACCTTGCAAAATGGCTAAACATTTGATCAATATGATCATGTGTATTCCCAACAAGAAGGAAACCAACTTTTACCTTTTTAAAAATTCCCAATTCAACAAGCATATTTAGATAAGAAAACATGACCTGATTTTTGTTTTCTCGGCTTGTGTTGTCCAATTGCAAATATAGAACTTCAGGAAGATCACTAGGCCAATGATAAAGGACATGATGAATTATGGTGATGGTCAAATTTGCATCATTGTGAATGTTTGGAGATGTAAAGTAAACCCTTGGAAACATTTCACCATTAAAAACCATACACCCTACCAAGTGAAACTGAATAAAATTTTCCTCCTTTAAATTATTTGGCACACGTACAAAATGTGGCAAGAGTGTTTTTTTTTAATCCATGCCATCAATTATCAAACCCATATACTTATGTGCAACATCATAACACTTCTTGCGATGTTTGTACAACTTTTGTCGTTCATTTGATTGTTGATTGCGATGTTCTTGCAGTGAATTAATTATGGAATCTACAAAGAACATATACAAACATATTGATAACTTGTTTTAATAATTGACATTTATCTAAAAAAATAAACAAATTTTTAAACATACCTCTTTCTATCCCTTTTGATCTATCCCTCCTTTCTTTAAGAAAAGCACACGTACTGCAGATCCCCATCCTTGATCTCTTTGGAATGCGTACATTGTTGAACTTCTTTTTCCATACTCTTGTGAAATATGCATATTTGATGAAGTTTCCATTTCCTTGACCACCTTGAACATAATCCTTGTATAAGTTGTAGATTTCTTGTCTTGTGAAATTATCTGGAATGTGTATTGTTTCTCTATTTGGCATACTCTCTCCATGCTTTGAAAAGAAATCATGCATCCATGATATTGCGATGTGTGTTGATGGTCCAGTGATCCGTCCCTAATAATCATCAGAATAAAATGTTGGATCCTTTTCTAGTCTTGTTTGGATTCTTGATAATCTAAGATTACCAATTGAGTGAATCCTTTTGAATTCCTTTCTACAAAGAAGAACATTTCCAACGCGATAATCATAACCTGTCTTTGTAGAAATCATACACACCACTAAATATGAATTTTGTATACTTTTGTTCATTGATAAATACACGTTCCTTTTCTCCAAGGCATAATTGTAGCCTATACCCTTCAAACAATTTTTGTGGCAACACTCACTTGAAATTAAATGAGTAATGGAACTTGGACTTGTGAGCAATTCTTTCCTAAACCTTGTATAACTGGAATGCTTTGGATTGACATAAAAAGTTCTAGTCCTACACTTAATCCTGCTCATTGTTGGATTATGTCTCTACCTTTCCTGGACCATTATGTCTACAACAACAACCTCATCAGAATGAATGTTTTCATTGTGAGAAATATGACCCCCCTCATTGAAAACATGATCACTAAATTCAATATGAAAATGATTGTCATGATCAGTAATAAGTTGATCACTTGCGGATAGATCAATGTGAGCATCAACACTATTAGTGTCACTAAATTCTTCATTGAAGGGGAACTCTTGAAATTCAACATTGACATCATTGGTACCTGTAACATCCTTACTTGGAGGAGAATCATTGTCTTCATCATTGGTGGCTTCATCATCAACAAAATCATCATCGATTCCATTGAAATCCTCGCTTGGAGGATTATCATCATCGGTGCCATTAAAATCTTCACTTGGAGAAAAGTCATCATCGGTGCCATTGAAATCCTCACTTGGAGGAAATTCGTCATCGGTTCCAAGAAAATCCTCACTTGGAGGAAAATCAACATTAGTTCCATTTACATCCTCTCTTGAAGGTGACTGATCATCGGTTCTATTGAAATCCTCACTTGGAGGAAAATCATCATCACTGCCATTGACATCGTCGCATGGAAGAAACTCATCATCAATTCCATTGAAATCCTCGCTTGGAGGAAATTCATCATCACTTCCATTGACATCCTTGCTTGGAGGAAACTCATCATCAGTTCCATTGAAATCCTTGCTTGGAGGAAAATCATCATCATTTCCATTGGCATCCTCGATTGGAGGAAACTCATCATGAGTTCCATTGAAATCCTCACTTGGAGGAAAATCATCATCATTGTCATTGACATCCTCGCTTGGAGGAAACTCATCATCAGTTCCATTGAAATCCTCACTTGGAGGAAAATCATCATCATTGCCATTGACATCCTCACTTGGAGGAAACTCATCCTTAGTTCCATTGAAATCCTCACTTGGAGGAAAACCATCATCATTGCCATTGACATCCTCACTTGGAGTAAACTCATCATCAGTTCCATTGAAATCCTCTCTTGGAGGAAAATCATCATCATTGCCATTGAAATTCTCGCTTGGATGGAAATCATCATAATTTCCATCAACATCCTCACTTGGAGGAAACTCATCATCATTTCCATTTAAATCCTCGTTTGGAGGAAAATCATCTTCACCATTATTGATTTTTTTGTCCTCACCAAAATCATCATCGGTCCCATTAAAATCCTGACTTATATGAAAATTATCATCAGTCCCATTAAAATCCTCGCTGGGAGGAAAATTGTCATCATCTTGCTTATTTTCTTTAGGATCCCCACTTGGAGGAAGATATTCATCATCATCATCATCACCTTCACATTCTTGCCCTTCATTAGTGCTTCCTTCAAAATCTTCAGAACATGGAAGTTCTTGAATAACATGTTTGATTACATTGCTTGCACTGTCAGTAGCTTGGCTAGATGAACAATACAATGCTTCATTGACATTAGAATTCAATTCAAATGAGTCCATGCCTTCTCACTAAAAGATAGAATTAAAGAAAAATATTAATAGAGAAGACAATGAACTTTAATGATAGACCTCACCAAAATGTAGAATGGTGCAAATGTCAATCAACCATCTTATAGCTATGAGAATGAAATGTTCCCTCCAAAAACTTCCCTCCAAAACTTAACTCCAATTTTTTCGTTCAAATTTTTCCCTCCAAAAGTTCCCACCAAAAATATAGGGCGCATTTCAAGCACATTCAAAAAACTAGCAAAAAAAAGAAATTTATGATATAAAAAAAATATGAAATAATGTATTAAATAATTACATATTTATATCCCCATGCATATAAAACCAATGAAGTTTTGTGTAATTTTTTATATATACGAAATATGTAATAAAGTAATGGTTATTTAACTTCTTTTTAATCCCATATTTGTAAAACAATCAATGTTAAACCTAATCTAGGTTATATAAATCATTTATGTTTCCTACTATTCATCATGCAGTTTGGAGAAATTTAGTAACAATTTCAAGGTTAGTTTTTCTTCCTTTTTGAATAAATAGTGTAATTTTTTTTTGTTCCTATTTTAATAAATAGGTTAGTTTTCTATTTCCTTTTTTAATAAATAGGTTAGTTTTTTTCATTTTTCAATAAATAGGTTAGTTTTTTTCCTTTTTTAATAATTATGTTAGTTTTTTTCCTTTTTTAATAAATATAATAGTTTTATAGTTAATTTTACAATGATAGCTTTATGGTTTTATACAGTTGTCATTCATTATTTTGTGGTTTTATTGATTTTTCATTTGTCTCAATGTATCTTATAAATTCATTATTGTTTAGACTGTGCAGCAATTCAGGAAGGGTTTTAAAGAAGGAGGAGCTTCTAGCACTTTCAAGAGAGGAAGAGTTTTAAAGAAGAACTAGAAGATTTCACAGGAGCTTCTAGCACTTTCAAGAGAGGAGTCTCTACCAAATTCTGAGTTAGTTATTCTTTCAAGAAAGGATTCTCTAGAAAATTCCGGGTTAGTTATTTGTTTTTTTATATAAATACAATTTTTTTTAAGAGATGTAGTGTTAATTAAAAAAAGACCTACCCTTATCAAGAGTTTTGTAATTTTGATTATTTTAAATTTTAAATTTTTATTTTTTATTTTTTATCTTTTAAACACATTCTTGAACTTGATAGAGGAATATCCAAAACGACTGCCCTCACGCTCAAGCATGGTAATCATATCACGATGATTTTGAGTCCCATTTAATTTCAAACCATTATCTCCAGCATCACCATGCAACGTGTGCAATCAAAGTGCCACTTGTAGTACCTATTACATTCCCCATTAATTTGTTGATACATATTTTTGGTTGAATCTTTTGAATTTTGACCTATCATGATTGCTTTTCCAATTCTCCTCCTCCGCCCGCACTCCATTCACCTCCACCTCCCTCCACCTCTCCACCTCTGACAGTCCCTTCTCCCCCCTCCCATCCTCCCACTCAGTGCAGCCATCCTCCATCTCCGCCTCCCTTCCGCTCCACCCTCCTCCCACTCTCACTCTCTTGTTAAGGTATTTGGCTCTACTTCAGACCTCATAAGGTCAAAAGTATATCTTTGGTTAGTGATTTACACTCTTGTTAAGATACTTGTCTTCACTTGGGATCTCATAACATCAAAAGTATATCTTCCAAAGAGTGTCTACCTAGAAATATTATGCTAGACTATAGAAATCATTTGTATATGTGATGTTATTAATTCAAATGACCTTATGTCCAAGCTTTGAATATAGTCTTACTATAATCCTAACTCTAACCTATTCACAAATGAGTTTCGCTTAATTAAAAGCGACCCACTATGTGGTATATTCACCCCCTACACTAGAAGCCTTACAACTCCTACACTAACTCTATACTAAGGTTACACGGCCCACCTCAGATGCAATGTGAAGGGATTTGCTTATCACGACCCACCTTGGATGCAATGTGAAGAAATTTGCTTATTGGTTCACTACTTAAATGATTTCATATTTCTTTAATGCATTGATCTTGGGCAAAGTTATCTATAGTTAAATGGCATGCATATAGCCAATGTGATATTGCCATGCAGTCGAATGCGTGGTTGCAACGAATTGCTTACTATAGACCATGTTGAAATACCTGAATTTCGTTGAACCCATTTTAAATTAGACATATACAAATTTTGGGTCAATATTGGTTAAAATTATTATTAAAAAAATAATTAATTTCTATGTTTGATATGTATGCTAACTAACAATACAAATGGTTGAAAGACACTATCTTGGCATGAGATCGATTTTTGGAATATCAATTAAACGTGCTGAAAAGATGAAAATTATTATATCAAATATTCTTTATTTCATTTCATGTTGATCGTCAATCAAATGTTGGTTAAATTACAGTGTTTGATAGTATATAGACGTTACACTTATTCATGTGATATGACATATATTCTAATTCCTTTAATAGTCTAAGGGCGGGTTTGATCTCCGCGGCCATCCTCCATCTCTGCCTCCCTTCCGCTCCACCCTCCTCCAGCTTCCACCTCCTCCACCATCAAAACAAGGGAGTGCCGCTCCATGGGCGCCAAAGGGCGGCCCTTTGGCACCCATGGAGCGGTGCTCCCCTTGTTTTGACGGCGGAGGAGGTGGAAGCGGGAGGAGGGTGGAGCGGAAGGGAGGCGGAGAAGGGGAGAGAAGGGACCAGTGGAGGTGGAGAGATGGAGGGAGGCAGAGGTGAATGGAGCACGGGAAGACTCATGCTCAGCTCGAGAAGCCTAAGTAACTGGACGAATTCATGCAGAGATGTCTGTTAACTAAATAATTTATGGACCTTTACATTTGAACTGTGGTCTAATAGACTGTGTTATTTCATTTCCGTTTACATGTTTTAGGCACTCTTTTTCTTTCAGAATCGAATAATGGCTTTTGAGTGATAGTTTTTCGGTACCTTTTCCTTTTTTTTCCTCAGCCATCCTTTTTTTGAAGCTCTTGCTTTTTCCTCTGCCTTTCAGTTTCTACGATTTTGTTTCCTGCCGTATGAGGGTGAAGGTTCTTGCGTGGTAGTTGTTGAATTTCTTTTGTCTATGATTAAAGATCAGATGTTATTGATTGTAAGTTGTTGCATGTTTTCTTTTTCCAAGTGCAGGTTTTATTTTGAGCTCATGATCAACATGCTCTACAGTTTGGTCCTTTACATAACGAGAATTGAAATTTTTTCTGGAAGATAGAAGGGACGAGTATGAAATGGGAGTAATGGACCCACTTCTCATCCTGGTTCTGAATAGCTCACGAATTGCGGCGATTGTAACAACATTATTTGATAATAACATTGCATTTGCTACACTTGATTCGTCTTCGTTCATTGATGGGTTTATGACACAACTGGAGCAAGTTGGTGTAGGATTTTGAAGCACATTGCCATTTTCTCTACCATTAATGGAGTAATTTTCCTTATGAACATATGTATGTAATGGGCTACTTTTATACCCATTATCTTCTTTGAAGTCCTGGTTCTCTGTTTCATTATTGTTATTTTCTTTTGTATTGAGTCGTTCTTCAATAGTTGAGCATTCTGCGCCATTGAATCTACTCTCATTTCCATCTGTTTCATCACTATTATTAATTGGGTCTTTCTGGGGTGAGAGTGTGGTCAAGGTAGAAGCTGAATCTGAAATGTCCGATTTCTCAGACTCTCTTGTTCCTATACATAGCGGAATCCATTCCTTGTTCTTGAACTCTTGCTTCTCATCCATTGCTCTGCCTGCTAACGTATGACTTCAAATTGAATCGAAACTATGTTCTCGCAAACATAACGATTCATTCAAAGAAATTCCGGCATATATACCTTTGTTTTTCGATCGATGTGTCACTTCTCATCTCGATCAAATAGTTTATGGTCTCTTTCGTTTATTTCTGATGTAACTTATAATAGCTTGATTTATTTATTTACTTAATTAAACATTAAATATATATTTGTTAAGACCTTTTCTTCTTCTTTATGTTATGTGAATATAAATATAATAATAAACAAAACTTTCACTTTAAAATCTCCTCACCTACCAATATTGAAATTGTTTCTCTCTAAAATCTAGGAATCATAAAAATGCTTTCTTTTCAATCTCCTCACCTACCCATATTGAAATAGTTTCTCTTTAAAGTCTAGGAATCATAAAAAAATGCTTTATTTTCATGGACATATCCTCACTCACATACCATGGACATATCCTCACTCACATACTAAGAATCCTCTTTCTCATGGAATCATAAAAATGCATGTATATCCTCATTGTCAGATGAATTTTCTTTTTTCATTTTTGAGTAAATCACAGACGAGGATAACCAAATGAACCTGTGGTTATCTCATGACCATTTTGATCAATAGGTTATTATCTAATTCCAAGCATTTCAAGTCTCCATGGTGGTCCCTTCATGGCGCTTTCAGATCTGATATGTCTAACATTAAAGTTAAGTTCTTCAAATGGAAGCATGGCATGTTCGTACCTAGTACCTAGGGCTTCGTATCTCGTACTTAGGAGCTGTATTGGGAATAATAGAATCATTGAGATAATTGGATGGTCATTCTTTTTAGGAATTTTAAGTTTTTTATTTTGCAAAATCAGAATGTAACTATGTTTTAATCTCAAATTTTAAAGTAGAAATGGATTCAGCATTCAAAATTGCAAAACTTGAGAGCTGTAACCTCGATTTAAAAAAATTATCACTGCTTTTTACCAAAAGAGTGTCAAAATTCCAAAACTTAATAGGTGTAACCTAGATTTAAAAAAATCTTCACCGCCTTTTACCAAAGTAGTGCCTAAAAAATCAGCCTATTCTGAACCAAATCGTAGAAGTTTTAGACTATGCAATATTGTTGGGGCATGCATTAAAATAATTATGCCCAAAGAGATAAATATATATTATCTCGCATTTTGGACTTGTTTGAGCGGATCAACAAGAAAGTGTAACAAGTGTACTAGTATTCATTTTAAAGAAACAGTTAACAATTTGTTTCACTTAGTTTTGTGGAGATGGTTGGTTGTTAAACTAGACTAAAGATTAAACTAATTACCAAATAAACATTAAAATAATTAATATAAATATAAAACAAATACTATTTAATAATAATAAAAAGATCATTATTGGGTACCCTTTCTTTAACCACCACTTTTAAAGCGAGTTGTGTAACTAGGGGACTATTTTCTCCTTATTTTCGGCTGGTTTTTACTTGTTTTTGTCCATGAATATTCACTGAATTTTCAAAACTTGTAAGAATATTGTTAGATCTTCTAGAGTGTGGGTGTTTGAGGATTTTCACTTCATTGCACTCATTCACTTTCACTTCACTACGCTCATTCACTTCACTGCACTCATTGTTATTTAAATGCAATGTTTGTGGGGGCTTAAGATGGTTTTATTTTTTTAATTTTAATGTAATGTTAGTGTAAGGGGATTAAGTTGGGGGGAGGGGGGTTAATGTTTTTCAACAAATTTCCAATATCGTTTATAATGACTATTGATGTTGATTTTTTTTGTTTATGAATGTTTGTTGATTGTATTTTAAATTTGTACATTTTGGATATACAGACAATGGCATCATGAAAGATATCTGTGAATGTTTCTAGATCAAGAGCAGCGATGATTGCGTCGAAAATAACTGTTGAGGTATCTAAGAATGTTGAGCCTCAAGATGAAGTTTTGACCTTTGAGGAATCAAAAATCAAGAATGCTAGAGAATGGAAATATGCGGCCGAAGAAGACAGGACAAATTATTTTTGGCATTTGAAGGAAAAATATCAAGGAAAAGAGGATAGTATTCACTTATATTGTGCTGCATTTCAATTTATTCAATCAGATTACCAATCATTGGGATTGTTGAGAGATATATGTGTGATGCTGGGTACAGAAATTGTTTATGCACAAGTGAAACAAGCGAAGACCTTTGCCAAAATTCGATATTGTTTGAAGGTTTCAAAATATAATGTTCAGGAAACTTTCACACCCTTCTGTGAAGGGGTTGTACATGATATTGAAAGTGGGAGAGTAAGTTTCAATATTGAGATTATTTTTAAATTGTCTTTCTTATAACTTGGATATCACAATGTAATAGATTTAATACCTTTTTTTTTTGCAGGATTTTGCTAGGTTGATTTCAAACATGTTGAATGGAATTTATTATACAGAGGAAAATCCTATGGATGTCGTTCATGCTACACTTCAAAAGGGAAAATAACCAAGGAAGAATAAAAAAGTTTCAAATGTTCAAACTAAAGAAGTACAAGAACAAAGAGAAAAGAGCATCCGACAATCAAATCAAGTACCTAGAAATGTTTCATTTAAATCTTTATCTCGCCCAAGTGAACATGTTGAAATTGTTGCTAATGAGCTAGCTACTACTGTTCGTAAGAGTAAGAATCAATCTCGTATAGGAAATATGGTTGAGGGTGCTTCAATTCCTTATGAAGGCATTGTTGATTTAGATGGAATCCCTTCAAGACATAAAATGAGGAGATCTTCTGCTTCTAATTCCAATGTTATCCATGAATATCAGAGTGAAGATTCTGGGGGTAATAGGGAAATCATTACTCCAGGTGCTGATCTAGAGGATGGAATTGTCAAGTCAACACAAAATGCCATTCGAGATCGATTACGGAGGGATAAATTGGTTAACAATGGGCATACATTTGAGTTGAATGTGAATCAACTTGTTAGACCCACAGAAGGGCAAGATCAATTTAGAATTAGAAAACAACATCATTTGCATATTCACAACTTGAAAGCATTAATGAGGCATAGTCCCTATGCACATGTGGTTGACTACCTAGTGCTTGTTGACCCGAAAGATGTTCCTACTAGAGATGAATTTGATCAAACAAGAAGTTTTCATTACAAATATTATGTTCTTGGAGGGAATCATTCTGCAGAGGAAAGACGAGAGTTGATGCAAGAATATCCCAATAACCCTATTTTTGAAACAGTGAAATGCATTGTTTATGCTGGTTTAACAAATGTAGAAGCAAAGTTGTTAGCATGGGATCATAACACAGATAGCAAATAGAGGATGACTATGACATTTATTCAAAGGGTGAGATTCATCCACAATGAATTTTTGCAAATATGTGGTGGAGATAAATTTAAGGTTGATGCAATTTTTTGGAAACAATGTTGTTTGGAAATAGGTATCCCTATTAAAGAGGATATTGTGAAATAGAAAAATGCCAAAGGTAGTGATGCATTCAGAGCTGTAGATGGATATTTCAAATTGGCATTCAGAGTAGGGAAAACATGGGATTTGGCCGAGGACATATTTAGCATGTGGGAGAATATTAGCATAAAATATAAAAAAGTGAAAAAAAGTAAAGTTGTTCCATGGACCGGTGGTAAGTCGGGTCCTGACATCAAGAAATTGATAGAAGACATGACTATTACACCCTGGAGAACAATGCAAGGTGTGAAGGATGAAACACTAATAGCTACAATATTGTCACGAGTAAAGTCAGGTGATTTATCAATGGAGGAAATGTGCAGTGAATTTGATAAAGTAAGTTGATGTTTTTTTATGGTACAAAGTATGTTTATTGAGCTTAACATTTTTGTTATGTTCTAAGTATTATGTTGTATTATTATATATGATTGTAAACATTATTTATTGTTTCATCATCTAGTCACAATATTTACATGAAAATACAAGAGGAGATGGTTATAATGTTGAATGAGAATAGTTGGGATGATGTCAAATGCAACTATCCAGAATCAAGCTCAATAGAAACCTTAAAACAACTTTTTGTTTCATTCAAGAAGGTATGTTGATCTATGATACATCCTAGATTATTTATTTCATAAATCATTTAATGTATGTTTTATTACTTATAAAAAAAAAATTCATTTGAAGATGCCAAAGAGGGCTATAGATGGAGTACCAGAGTCCTTCAAAATTCATATCCAAAGAGACAAAATAGAATGACAAAGGAGACAATGTCTTGAAAATGTTGAACTTGATGATACACTTGATCATTATATTTGGAATGGGCTTGACATTGTGTAATATAAAGTCATTTTAGGTGACTGTACGAACATTGCAAAAATTGTTCCTAAAAAGGTGTACAGCCTAGTTATTGCAGATATCCCTCATGGATTCAATATACGAAACACTACTTATGATTGTGAGCCTTATACTTACCAATCATTCAGTAAAGTGGTTTTAGGATTTGTAGATGTCACAACATCACCACTATGGAGATTCATTGTTTTCCATTCTGACACACAATTAGGGGGGTTGTTGACATCCTTCAAGGGTAAATCAAAAACAAGGAAACAAATTTATTGGTAATATATTTGCACTATTATTATCAAGTTATTGAATTTATAAATAAATTATATTTATTGATAAGTTAATTCAATTCTTTTTTTTATTTTGATTGTAGGAAAAAGCCTAATATTCATAGCTCCAGCAGTGATCCATTTCTAAATGATATTGAAAACATACATCTTGCAACTTGGACAAAACATGAGACTTATGAATCTCTTTTAATCAATAGAAAGAGTGAAGGAAAATATAGTCAGATGTTGACTTATAATGCCGTGGTTATAAAATTGACATATGAAGAAAGGGATTTGAAAGGAGTGGCTGTAAACATCTATCAAAAGCCACAAGCTTTGATTAATGATCTCATAGATACATTTTCAAGTGAAGGAGATTGGGTCTTAGATTTGTTCTCGGGTTCAGGTCAAATTTCAGATATTACATATGGAAACATATTTCAAGTTTTATTGTTTTTTATTATTCATTAATTTTTTTTAAAGTATGCTTCTTTATGTTATTTGTCTTAACTATTTTTTTTGTTTTTGGTGATTAGGTACAACAATAGCATGATCCTTACAAAAAGGAAGAAATTGCATATCCATTGATAATGATCCACCACAATGCAATTACACCAAGAAAAGAATTAATGCTATTCAAGTTCTTCCAGATGAATTACAAGAAGTTGGTTTGAAGAAAGGGGAGTTTAGTGAAACACTTGTGGCGAAGATGTCAAAAGAGCCTCAGCCCCCATTAGGAGGGATGTTTGGAAAGGAGCACTTTGGGAATCTTGTAGACATAGAAGACCCAATGGAAGAGGACATTGATGTCTCCGAGGAAAGCCAAGCTCCAGAAAATTCCAATTTCGATGAAGAATTTGTCCTGCATGATATTGTTGATTAGTTGAGTGTCTTGAAGAAAATGTTTAATTTGAAAAAAAATTCATAAGATATATTAGTACTATTTTGACTTTCAGACTTTATTTTAGAAATAAAATCTCTATTATATTGTTTTTAATATGTTATTTGCAAATATATGGTATAGTTTTTCATGAATTTATGTGAATCGTAACATTTTGGAATATAGTATGAAATAGTATCATTTTTATACAAAAATTCTATGAAAATCTATTGAAAATGGTTGTAAATGTCTTTTTTTCTAGAATTTCTTAGAATTTTATCAATAAAAAAGTCTTATTTTGCCTATAAAAAAGTCTTACTTTAAAGGAAAAATTGCAAAATGTATATGATTTTCAATATAAATTGCTTCTAAATGTATGTTATTTTGTTAAATGTCTAAAAAACACTCTTGAAATTAGAAAGTAATAATATTTTACGACGAAGATGATTCAAAGGCCCAAAAAAATGCCTTAAAATGAAAATGTGTGATACCAGTATCAACCCTTTTTTAAATGGAGGTAAAATTAGCTACTAAAATTAGGAGAGAGAAAAATGAGAACTGTGTCGAGTTCTCGTTTCATAGTATAAGTGGTTTTGTGCACTAATCCAATATGTTAGCAAGGAGGCTTCATTCTAAATAAGTAGCAATGGAGGGTTGTATAGCACCATAAGCAACTTACCCATCACATGCATATTAGTAGTATACAGTCATTAATGCAAACAATCTATCATGCATAACACATCAACTGAATATAATCAAATGTATAACAAAACAATATCATGAAACGACAATTGAATACTTATCTTTTATTTGTTTCATGGGTAGACTCCATCTTGATTATTCTGCTCTATCATCTTCTCTGTTCATGAAATCATCATTTCTTATCCAAATGATAATATGAATAAGAGGTTCTTGAGTTCTTCATATTCCTCATCGCATGAGGGATCTTCTTTGAATGGTGAGAGCTTGATCTTCAATTTCTCCAATCTTCTTCTTCTCTTCTTATGAGTCGAGCTGAAAGTAATCACTTCCTTCTAGCATACGTTCTTCGCATGAATGAATCCCATGATCCTGGGAGGTCATTCAAGGTGGCTATCACCACTTCTGCATTCTTCACCTCTTCTTTTACCTCTTCAATTTGTTTCTTAAGGTCATCTTCTGATGTATGTTCTTTCCTTCAATTATCTTGGTCAAGGAATCAAACATCTCTTTCGGTGTCTTTAGGGAAGAGACTTGTGGTACAAATTGATCTGTGACTGAATTAATAATGATAATCTTGGCCTTGACCAAGTTCTTTTGGTGTAAGGCTTTGAGCCTCAGAACTGTAACCTCTCTACTCATGTAGGTGTCTAATTCATTTTCTTCAAAGAGATAAAATACTTCCATGCTTGGAAGGTGTAAAATTCATCAATATTATCATCAAGCTGATGTGATAGATCACTTTGAAATGAAAACCTTAAATGCAAATAGCAAAAGATTAGATCTTACAGATTTGAGGTGTCTGTCCTGCTTCCGGGGCTGGCTGATCTAGGGTTTGTCAAAGAAACCGTAATTTTAAAAACTTGGAATATTTTAGATCTGATTGGATAGAAGTATAGATATCTTCAAATGGAGCTATCCAATGTACTCATTTTCTGAAAACAGTAGAGGGAATCTCCCGGAATAGTAAGCCCTAGTTTTCCAATTTCTTCTGCAAAAATGCCTGTCATTGTTTCTGTGATATATCTGAAACTACTACTCCTATATGTTTGAAATTTCTCACTAAGATAACCTCACATGTCGCTGATCCAATACCATATTTTTCATCAGAATTGGTTTCACCTATTTGGATTTATGATCCTTTTCCCAAGGTGACCTGTTACAGGACTATTCAGAACATCGAAGTTGTATGGCCTGCCACGTGTCACTATTTCATATTCTGGTTCTGAATTTCGGACCACATAAATTAAAGTATATTCTATTTCTGTAAAATCTTCAGGAATTCCATTTGGACCTTTGTATCCCAATATACAACAATTCTCCCCACGTGTCCTGTTTAGGGATGAATTATGGAAGAGGCTGGAACCCAACTTGGAGGGACCATATCTCCCAGAATATAGTGAATATGAGGCTGAAGTTTTGATAAAATGTACATCAAGATTTTATCTCCGACATATGAAATTTTCAGCTACTGATCTTTCGCCAATCTCAGAATATAGCGAATGTACCAAAACATAGCAGTTTTAGTATTTAGGGTTTTTCTAGCTCGGGGTCAAACTAGGGTTTGACTTTCTTGGAGTTTCACCCAACCAAATTTCTTGATCCAGGTATGTAAAGTTCGATTTTGATGAGGATAAAAACCCTATGCTCGGATCACTCAAAAATTCCTCTTCTGTAGAAAGCCCTAATTATCCGCACCAAAACTGAAAATGCTCGGAATCGAATTCTGCTTCGACAGAAAGATGCGCCCTTCAATGGAGAGACAATCTAGCCTTATTTTGCTGATAGATTGTGGATAGAGATCCAAAAAGTAAGAAGCCCTAGATTCTGTAGCTGCACAATTTCTTCTTTCAAGGTGGCTCTGATACCATCTTGAATTTTTATATGCTAAGCTAGATCATTAGTATTCCATTTCGAATTCATAACAAAAGCATATAAACAGGATCACTGAAAGATAGACAAGCACAACCATACAAAAGGAACACAAAGATTTATCCTGGGAAAACCCTAAAGGAAAAAACCCAGCAAAAGCTTCCTCAATATAGATGCCCCAAAAATATAAAAGTAAAACCAACAAGGAGATCAAATCCTGATCCTCCTCCTTCTCCAGCTACTCTTCTCTTCTCCACTAATGCGCTACACAAGTGAGAGTGTGTGTGTCTCAAATGAGGAGCACCACACCTCTATTTATATTCATCCATTCACTTGAATTAACTCATCCGACATGTAGGATCGATTTAATCATGTAGGCTCGAGTTACACATGTAGGCTCAGGTAACCACACTGGAGTGCTAATGACCCACCTTTACAAATAGAGGGGACAACCTCATGAATCTTATTAGTTCTTCCAATTAGAAGCATCGAGGTACAAGATAATGCAAGTGGCTCTCCTGGTAGGACCATCGGGGACCACGAAAGATACATATATAATATTCTTTGAAGTTACAATATTTCAACAGTCACCTGACTCTAGCACACTAATGAGTCTATTGAGGGACCCAAACAAGTTCATGTCCCTTATGATTTCAGGGTTGCATTGGAGACAGTGTTAAGAAGCCCCATTCATGCTTCTATAGATATTTATGATTAATGCACCGTATTTGTACCACAGAGACTCTGACTCTCCATCAATGAGTCCCTACAACTATGTACCATCCCAAATCCAGCAGAACATCAGCCATGAAGATATAGCATTCCATGAGAATGCCATGGGTCCAATGTAGCATTTCTTCATATCAGTATTGTATTCATCCTCTTCTTGAGGCAACGACTATGTATCATCATTTGTACATGATCGGCTCTTGCATTGTAGAGCTTAGATCACATTATTCTTTTGACATCGTTACGATCATGGGGATGCATTCCTCGTCCATATACATGTCACACATTATTTGTATCTCACTCATTGATGAGAACCATATTAATACAAAAACAAAATTCCACCATGCACCAGCCTAGGAAGCACCACCTCTCCCCAAAAAATTGTATCATGTCTGTCGGGCATACGATGAGCTCCTTCCCTCACACATCAGGGGGAAATTTGTTAACCCAAAAAATCCCCGAGTGAGGTCTACATGACCTACACCACCCAAAAACATATATGTACAACCCTCATTTGACCCCCACACCCTTGCAAAGGCTCAAAAACATGAAAAAGGGCTTAAAAACCCCTAAAAAGAGCAAAATTAGCTTTCATAAGGGATAAAACCTCCAAAAAGGGGCTAAAACCCCTCAAAGGAGCTCAAAATCCCCAAAGGAGCTAAGAATTGGGTGAAAAGGGCTTAAATCCACAAAAAGGGGCTAAAGCCCTTACCAAGGGCTTAAAACCCTAATTCTCTGAAAAAAAGCTATAAATTGAGGGGTGGGGGTCACTCTCAAGACACTCTTTCTCTCTCTATCATTATGCTTCCCATGTGAGTGCCTTGAGACACTTTTCCTCTCAAGTCATTCACCCTCCCTCTCCTCCGTTGCTCCATAAGGCAAGTATCCATCCCCTAGAGAGAGGTGCTTCCAAATCTAGGGCATGGTTGTTAGATTTTTATCATTAAGCTAGCATTATATTAGGATCTTTAACTAAGGGAATAACAAGCACAAAAATTAAACACAAGAGACAATGAACACAGTGTTTTTCCTCAGGGAAACCATAAATGGAGAAAACCCCGCAACTTCCTCAGAGATAGAATCAACACCAAAAGAAAAACCCCAAAACAGTAAGATGATCTCCCGATAGGAGTAGCCTCTTTCTTCCTAGCCCCAGTAGCTTCTTCTTCCTCAGCTATGCACTACAACTGAGTGTTAGTGAGTGTGTGGTAAATAGAGATACTCACTCTCTATTTATACTAATTCCTGACTTGACAATAACCTACTAGGGCCGACTTCTCTAGGAGAGTCTAATAACCCTAGTGCCTCGTAACAACGGGGACTTTAACCCTTGATCAATAGGAGGGTTACCCACTGTAGCAGGGATTTATCCTTGCTACAGGGGCAAAAATGGCTCCTTTCTGTCTATAGGATAGAAGGGTAGGTTCCTGCTTGTAAATGTAGAAAAGAAAAGTGGGAATGAGACTAGACAAAAATAAAATCAAACATGGAAGAGAAGTATGGAGAACCCCTCTGCAATCAAAGGTTAGGGTTCCACTTCCAGTAACCTGCAAACAATAATTAAGCTACAGTAAACCGAAATACCTGCAAAACAAGTTAGGAAATAAACCTACAAACGAAACCATGGATTAGAAAGCAAAGAAATTACTAAGCAAACACAACAAATAACAAGCTATACCTTCTCTTTAGGTGGAATGGGCCACCATGCCCTAGGTTGAAGAAGCACCTCTCTTGGATGGGGGAGCTATGGCTCAATGGAGATGGAGGAGAGGGAGTGTGGGTGGCTTGAGAGACAAAGGGTCTCAAGGCATCCACGATTAGCATAATAGTATGCAGGGGAAAAGTGTTTTGAGAGTGACCCCCCCACCCTCCTTTTACAATTTTTTTTGGTTTTTTAGAGTTTTAAGCCCTTGGGCCAAGCTTTAGCCCCTTCCTAATTTTAGCTCCTTTTACGATTTTAGCCCCTTTTGGGGGCTTTAGCTCCTAGGAGAGTATTTTAGGCTCCTTTTTGGGGTTTTTAAGCCCTTTTCTTCATCCTTAAGCCTTTTTGAGGGTGTGGGGGTCTGATGGAGAGTCGTGAAGTGGTGTCCTTGGGTGGTGTAGGTCATGGAGAGCTTAGTGAGGGATTTTTTGGGTTAACAAATTGCCCCATGATGTGTGAGGGTAGGATCTCATCGTATGGCCGACAGACATCATAGGATTTGCTGCGGTGAGGTGGTGCTTCCGAGCTGGGGTATGGTGGCTTTTAGTTTTTGTATTAATATGGTTCCCATCAATCGGTGAGATACAAATAATGTCTGACATGTATATGGATGAGGTGGGCATCCCCATGCTCATGATAATGTTAAAAGAATAATTTGATCTATGCTCTAAAATACAAGAGCCGATCATATACAACTGATGATACAATAATGGTTGCCTCAATGTGAGGCTGAATACAATATTGATCTGGTACATTGGACCCATGACATTCTCATGGAATGTTATATCTTCATGACCGATGGTGTGATAGATCTGTTATAGCTGATTTTACCACTCTAGGTGAATCACACTTTGTATGGCCTTCCCCTGTCCCTCTACAAACTCCTTAGACCCATTGGACCATTTTTTGTCCTTTGATGTTTCCTTGACCATCCCTAAAAACATGTGAAAAATGATACACGCAAGTTTTAAACCCTTAATCGTCTATATACATGGGTTTGACCCCTAAAACCACATACATCGGGATGTGTGCAGAATCCAAATCCTTTTGGAGTTTTCCTTGACATGGATCTGACTCACTTGACTCGTGGCCTTCCCTATGCCTTGAGATTGCTCGGATTCGACCTTTCATTATCCCTTTGAAAAGCTATATAAGGAACAATATGGTACATTGAAGACATATGAGAGAATTGAGAGCAAAGAAACTATAGTCCATTGTTGTCGGAACTTATGCTTGAGTCTGCACCCCTTTGTCCCTTGGAGCACTTTTCTGTTCTTCCCAATCTTGCCTTTTGCTTGTGAGCTTGTTATTGAGAGATGGAGGATTGAGGTGGTGGAGGCCCAAATGGGGGATTTAGTTTCTCTGATTCGCAGACATAGGTTGTATCCATTGTAATCTCTGATTTTATATTAATAGAAATATATTTTCCTGTCCAATAATGTATGTTTGAATGAATATTTTATCCATGGATGTTTTCAAATGCTTATACATTTTTTATTATATATGCTAGAATAGATCTAACACCAATATTTATAGTATGCTTGTATTGTTTACTTGTTGTTGAGGAAGTAATCTGTCAATTCAAGATGAAGTTGGAAAGCTCAACGAGGATCTACTTCAACCATCCGGAATAAGGTATGAGGTCTGATCCTTTAGTGTTAGATATTTAATTTCTATTGCATATTGGAAAGGATTGATTTCTGGAGT
>LPNX010437899.1:444937-496163 GCA_001517045.1 Pseudotsuga menziesii
GTATTTCTCTCTGTAACAACGGTGTGCTAGATATGGAATGGTACATAGCTGTATGGACTCAGTGATTGAGGGTTAGAGTCTCTGTGGTACAAGTATGCTGCATCAATTGTAAAGGTATATCGAAGCACTGCTGGGGCTTCTAAACACTGTCTCCAACGCAAACCCGAAATCACAAGGGACATAACCTGTTTAGGTCCCTCAAGTAGACTCATCCATGTACTAGAGTCAGGTGACATCTAGGATCTTCAACCAAGTATTATGCGGACCAAACCCTATATGAATCTCAATAGTACGATGATGTAGTTGGAGTCGAGCACATGAGAAACAACCATCCCAAGAGGCACCAAGGACTCCTCTCAAGTGGTCCGAGGAACTCATCAATGATGTTAATGAAACCAAGGTACAGGGACCTCTGGGTCTATCCTATGGAATATATGTGTTGTCATCGACAAAGAGAGACCTACCCCTAGTCAAGGCAATCATGTTTCCTTGACCAAGAGCGCGAGGTAAATAACCAAAATGTGTGAGACAATTTGCGGACTGACCCACTAAATGGGGTGGGGGAGGGAAAGAATTGAACAGGGGCAGGGAAAGTGTGGTAGACTCAAACTTCCTTTTTTCAAATTATGATGGTAGGGCAGACCTGGCAGCAAATGAAACTGACTCATGGGAATGGGATCATAGCTGTAATACCGGGAATGCCACTACAGATGGGAAATGCTTGGAGGAGGTAGACACTTTTGAAATTGATGGGATCCAAGGAAGACACATGGCAAAGTACTCTGAACAAAGGCGACCCAATGTGGGAATGCTGCCAAACTATTTTCTATGGGGTGGTGTCTAGAGACACCATTATGGTATGATCTTGTGGATTTTTGGTGAGACCGAGAAGGTAAATGCTTGATGGTGCTTTCAATTTTAGAGAGTTTGAAAGCATGAAGGAGACTCCAGTGGGGGCTCTTTTTTGTTGGTAGTATCCTGTGCTTGAAAAATGATAAAAGTATACATAGGAGAGCTCACCCATCCTGGAGGGGATGAGAGACTTCTTTACCATTGGTAGTCCAATCAGGCTGGAAAAGGTTAAACCTATACTGACTGGAAGGTCGTTCAAATAATTTTACGAGCATGAACAAAACCAAGTTTGCTCAGCAATCTTTTCTTGTTGAAAAGGCGGGAAACGAGCTTAACGACAACCCATGGTGATATTTTTCGTAAAGTGCGGCCCCTCTGCTCGAGAAAGCATAAAAGTATGCAGAGGGGAATATTCTTGTCTTGAATACGCCAAGGTGTTCCTTTTCATTTAATGGTCTACATGGTCCGCAAAAGGAGGTAAACAAGACGATGTAGACACTTTTTCCTATACTTTAGCGAGTGGGAAAGGAAGCAGCTATGCTTGGCTATCTTTGCGTTGTTTTTAAGAGTCAGAAAAGAGCTTAAATGAAACTCCAGTGTGGTCAACTGATTGTGGTGGCATAGGTGGTGCCCCATGTCGAGATGGTGTACAATGGTCCAAAGGTCATCCGTGTAGTATGAACGGAGCAGAAGGCTCTCAAATGTTCCAATACATATGCAGGATAGATTGTGGCAGAGGCTCGCGAGTCAGTGCGGCAGAGGCATGCAAACTGAGGTGGCTCTTGGATAGAGGTCAAGAGAGCGTGTGCGTGTGTTGTGGTGGACAAACTTGACTACATGTGATGTGAGTGCAAGTTCGGGGGAAGTTCTATGCCAAATACATGCAAGAAAAATAAATCATTTTGTGGACAATGGTTCAGTGATCCGCATGAGGTGCGGTGAATGGGGAAGAAAACTATGTGTTAAAATACAAAATAAAAGTAAAAATGAGAATTCCTTAACAGGCGGTGGCCCGAGGACCCGCATGAGTAGCGGTAGGCAAGATTAATGCAAGTATAGGTCTATAAACACTTGCATCGCCATGCTATGGCTCGTAAATCGAGGTGACTTTCGGGGAGTGGTCCCGAAATTTGTTTGTTAAACATGAGATGGTGGTCTCGTGAGGAGATGGAAATTTGGGCCTAAAGGTGTGAGAGGTGTCTCAAACAAGCTTCAGATGACTTTGAATTAGCAGCAGATGGTGCTGCCCCTGACTTGTGCTAAAAAACGTTGAAAAACAAGAAAGGGAAAAAACTACACTATAAGGGCCTCATAGGGGTTATATCAGGCATAGACTCTCTTGAGGTGGAGACCATTGCATAGCTTCTTCAAGAGTCAACTATCAGAGTCAGTGAAGAGGTATGCCCCCTTACCGAGATGAAGGTCATGGACAAGTCGGGGTGATAGAATTTGGTCTTTTATGGGAAGAACCGTTTCCACACTATGGTTTAAAGGGAATGGGGTAAATCGAAGGCGGTCTTACATATATCTCCGTCATTTCATAAGTGGTGCCAAGATAGATCAGGTGGATCTTCCACAATCGACAAGGTGAAAGGGAAACTGGTGCTAGCGATCATGTAAATGGTATTGGTTGAGGCTTTTGTGGCCTTACCTCGAGTCTCTGTTGGAGGAAGAGGGACATGCCTGGAGACAGGAGGAGTCTTTGATGGACCTAGAGGTAGGTGTAACATCCTTTGAAATGGATGGACATGAGTCAACACATCTTGTGGCCTTAGAGGGCTGGTAGGTGGTTTAAGGTACCACACAGGATCTACCAGTGTGAAATCCTATAGATTGCGGATTTCCGAGACTGACTTACTCACGATATTGGATTGTAGGAAAAGGAAAGGGGAAAGGAAAAGGAAAAGGAAAATGTTGATCGGGAATGAACCCCACTATTTCCCTAGTAACTGAGGTTGAGGTTGTGACTGAGGTTGTGGCGGTGGCTGGGGAAACAACGGAAGAGACAAGTCTGATGGACTGTCAGTGATGGTGGAGACAAGAGGTTCTACAGAACTGGACATCATGTAGACGGACATGGTGTCTAAAGAAGGTGGTGGGGGGTGGAATTCTTCAATCAGCTAGAGCCATTCAAAATTCCGGTAAGTCTTGGCAATGGTGAGAGTAATGTCCATACAAACCGTAGAGGGCATAAGCATGGTTTGTTCTCAATTCCTTGTTTCTGACTATTGGCATGGTTGGGAGTTCAACCACGGGGATGTTTTCATTTATATCGATGGCATCTAAATGTGCATGGATCATTGGGATTTCAGGGCAACTCTGAGTTGGATGGCCCTATTGCTCACAGATGGTGCAAGGTGAGACTTGTCGTAGTTCTACGGTGGATTTGGCATTCTTTCCCCTAGCCCTTTTTGGGTGGGGTGGTGTGGGTGCAGGTGTGGTGGTTGGATTTTGCGGACCAGGTGGGGGGTGAGAATCCACTGCAATGGGTTGCATCATGGTTAAAATGACCTGGGAAATTGGTGATTGAGCTAGTGGATCAAGATACCATACCAGAATTCCCAATGTGAAGTTGGGTAGGCTTAAGGTGGTCATTACTAGCTTGCTCATGATGCTAGGTAGGGGAAAGAGGAAGGGAATTGTATGGACTGGTGAGGAGCTCAGATAACTCCCTGCTAGTTGTATGTCGGGGTGTGGTTGTGGTTGCAGCTGCGTGAAATGCTGCTACTGCAGGTGATGTTACGGCTGCTGTTGGTGTTGTAGCTACGGATGATATTGTGGTTGTGGTTGGGGCTGTGGCTGTGGTTGTTGTTTGGGTGCAACAGTGCTGGATGAGACCATGAACAAGTCTGCAGTCTCATTTTGTGTTAGTTGTGGTGAAACAGAGGGGAAAGAAGCCATCATGGTGGGATCCGCAAACAACCCAGGGCCCACATTCAACAATGGGGAGGCTAGTGTGTTGTCAACCATAGTGTTGATTGCAGGGACGACATTAGCGTGTGTAGTCATCCCTTATGGCTCAATGGTGGTGATGGTAGGGATAACATTGGTAGGTGTCATTAACCCTTGCGGATCATGATAAGTGAGTTGATCAACCATCACAATCTTCCCTTCATGAGGGAACATCATGAAACAGAAGATAGTTGATGCGACCGCTCTCATGGCATAGATATAACTTCTCCTGAGGAGAAGGTTATAGTCCAGTTGAGCATTGATGACCTCTATGTCAATCAACACTATCTTCCTAGCTAATGTGATGGGGACATGGGGGAGGATTTCTTGGGCTTTAGTGGGGTTTCCATCTTAAGCACATAGAGTTTTGGAGGATGGTTGCAGAATTGGTGATCCTAGTTTTTGCCAATCCAGGGTGGACATAACACACGTGGATGGCCCCTCATCCACTATGCACCGATGCACAACCAAATTCTGGATGGACACTAGGATTTAAAAGGCGATGGTCAATGGCATGTGCGGTTTCCCATTCTCTATGCCGAATGTGATCAACTTGGAGTCAAAGGGGTCTACTACCCCAAGGGTGGCTAGTAAGGTTTTGTGCTGTGTTGGGCACATTTTAAGTACCTCAAGAGTGGACAAGGCGGTTGTCATTTGGGCCAAATCATCCACAATGCTATAGCTGACTACAACTCTAGCCGTGGCGTTATTGGAAATCCTGCATGCAGGGGGGCACGAGAATGGTGGTAACTAAAGAGGTAGGTTGACTGTTTTGGATGTTGAGGCTACTGATGTGTCAGTGGGTTCAGTGGTGGTACCGTATTGATTTCGTCTAGTTTGCATGTTAACCTCTTCAGTTGTCATGGCTAGCAGGTGGTGAACACCTGTTTTGGCAGTGGGAGGTGCCCCCGGAGCATTGGGATTTGGTTGGGGAGGGGGTACGGTTGCCACCAATCCTTGGATCAGTAGTGGGTTTTGAAGCACCATAGGAGGAGGTCCTTGTGGTGTTGGGTTAGGTTGGGCTTGATTTGCAGCGTTGGTGGCCTATTGAACCTCATTCTGAATGGCCTGCTTAGCTCGACCCATGAGGGGACACTCAAATGTGTAGTTCCCATAAATATCATAGAGTGTGCATGGTTGATTTGTGTGTAACGGAGCATTGCATCTTGGTACGTTTGGTCATGGGGGGTTTTGAGCTGGCCGATTTGCCACGGCATTGTTGGGAGGGTTCGGTTGTTGACTGCCTCCCTATGATTGGTTGTTTCCTTGGTTTTAGGGTCGATTATTTCTAGCTTTCCCTTGTTGGTTGTTGGGGGGGCAGGCTAGTTGGGACGATTTTGTTGTGTGAACACTTGTCCCAATGGAGCGGGTGGAGCGGGGGTGGGGGATTGAACCGCTTGCACTGGCGTTGCATAGTAGATTTAAGTGGGAGACGGTGCCACAAATGCGGGCATTTTCCCTACATATTGTTTTGTAGGCCAAGCCATGATCTGAGCCTACTGCGCTGGAATATGTTGTGCGTAGGAAGTTGTTGGTCCATACTAGGACATCATTCTAGCGTAGTTTGGAGCTTGGTTTTGGTAAGCAACATTAGTAGTGTTGCTTGGTTGTGATGCAACTATAGGTGGTGTTGGTTGGTGTTGTGGCTGTTGGGAAACTTATCCTATGATGCCATCTACAGCATGGGATTCCCTCGGTGCATCATGGTAAGAGGTGCCTGTGAGGGGAGCATCTAGGATGATGGTGTATAGGTATCCAGACTAAGCATAAATGAGTTCAAACTGTTGAGCTTTCAGTATGGCCTCTTTTTTGGATTCTATGGGTGGGAGCAAGGTATTAAGGAACCAATCCAAGAATATCATGTCGTCAAGCTGTATTTTACATAGGCTACAGCATCACCGCCACTCATGGATATGGTCAGTTATATGAGTGGCAGTGTTTTGACAGCAGGGTAACAGGATCTCCACCCCCTTGTCATATCTGACAGGGAGTTGGAAATACTGTAGGAACATGAAGGATAGGGAGTTGAAATTAGGGTACTTGGCTTGTGGTAGCTCAATGTACCATTTGGTCGTAGCACCTGTGAGGGTGCGTTGGAATGGACTCAGTCTAATGGAATCATCTACGATGCTGTTTGACGAGCACCATAGATGGAATGTCATTATGTGGTTTTGGCGACATTCCCTTGCTTTTCCTTCAAACTTCATAATGTCTGATGGCACCTTGGTTGGCATGGGTGGCCAAAAATCTTGATGGCAAATGGGGTCGTTTGTTAATCGAGCCAAATCAAGCAAGTTGAGATGAGCCATGAAAGGAAGATTTGACCCCAGGTTGATATGAGATGGGGCTGCGATGGTGGTGCCATTTGCAGGTGCATAATGCATCTGCACAGCTGGGGGTACTTGCGGTGGTACCATTGTGGATGGGAAAATGCCCCCAACTATTGTTGGGGGGATAGTATGGGTGGTGGGGACATTTCCCCCATGTATGACAGTAGGGGAAACGTAAGTGGAAGGTCCATTGCCCCCCTGTGTGGTAGGAGGGCAAGTGTAGGTGGAGGGGCCACTGCCCCCATGTATGATAGTAGGGGCAGTGTGAGTGGAAGGGTCATTGCCCCCGTGTGTTGTAAGTGGGCCAGCTTGGCTGGTTACTATGGGTTGTGGCAGTTGACTGATAATAGTTTGCATGTCTGTGCTTAGGCCACCTGCATGGTTGTTGGCGACAAGTTGTGGTGTGGACATGGGTCCACTTGCTATGGATATGACAAAAAATGGATCCAGTTTTGGACTAGCCATGGGGCTTGATGGTGTAGTATGGAGGTCTGGTTCAGACTGATACAGGTCTAAATCTGAATTAGAGGCTGTGTGGCCTTCTGATGGTGTGCGAGGTCCTTGAGAGTGGTCTCGACGGTGTCAGTTTAATGTTCCGAATGGTGGTGGTTCACCTCTTAGGCGTGAGGAAGAGCATGGGGGATCAATTGTGCTATGTTTTTATCAAAATTATGGGAATGATGTTTGGACCCCAGTTTTAGTGGCTTCCTATTGGCTATAGGTGGTCACTCGACCACCAAGACTTCCAGAAGATAGCGCTTGGATTTTTCCTCACATGCGTTTCTACTCAATTGGAAGGGGTCGTTGCCTGTTTCGCTTGGCAATTCCTCTCAGTAACCAGCTACTTTGGGGTTCCCATGGTACTATTCACAATGAGTTTCTATGAAGAGCCCAAGTACTTCCCATGGTTGAAGCAGTTAGGGACTTATGTCCTCAAAGACTGCAAATTTGATTGAACTTAGTGTAAAATGATAAATTTTAAGGCTCTCTCAGCGTCATGAACTGAGTTGGGTTGATTACTTGGTATGGTATATTTGTTTGTCTATCTTTCTGGTATTTGGTAACTACATATGGTTTATGAATTCATCATATTGTGGTAGAGTTCATATCATTGTTGTGCATGCAATGAATAATAAAAAATTTGTAAACAAATACAGTTTTTAACCCTGAAAGTTTATGGCCTAACTAGATTACTACCTCACACTGATATTCCTCTTCAACCAAGAGAAGGTGCTGGGCTCTCAACACAATGGGACTAAGCCCATCTGTAGATCCATAGGTCACCTCCCGGATGCAAGGTTGGTCAATAGGGAGGACACTTAGTGCAGTGAGAAGCCCTCCTTCTCTACCCCCTCTACCTTCCAGGTCATCTGGTTTTAATGCTTTATAGAAATGTTCAATGAAGGGCCTAGGACTATACAAGCTCGCCCTTCGTCGTATCCTAGAATACCCTAGAGGGTGATGACAGGGTAGAGGAGGAAGGGTGAGCAAGACAGTTAGTTTTAGGTTGATTTTAGTTAAGCTACATTCATTTAATTAAGCCATTAAAATTTGTTTAAAATTTACACATTGTTTGATGATGCAATTACAGGAAATTAAAATAGGAACTGAAATTAAACTTATGTGCTGGAGAGAGGTGGCTGAGATGCACTGACAATCTCTATTGAACTGAAATTTATGCTCTGACTAACAAACCACACATTTTTGATCAAATTCGGCAAGAGGGTCACAAATTGTTTTTCAGAAACATGCGAGGGGGTCACACAGATTTCACAGATAGTCACAGTCTGTGTTTCTGAGTGAAGTCGCACCTTTTGGGGGATTAAGTGTGCCCTGGGCACACCTGTTAGGCCACTAAGTGCACCCTCATCCCCTGTTCAGGCTTGATAAGTGTGACCTGCCCTGGATTTGGGGTTTTTCTGATCCCAAGTCAGATCCAACCGATAGTAACTTGTACTGTGGCCAAACTAACTCGGATTTTCCTAGCAGAGGCTTCGACAACACTAAGAACTGGAAATAAACTAGATCTAAACTGGATTTGACATGAAATTTTAAAAAATAGGGAAAATCTTGAAAAAACTTGAAATTTTAAAAATTTGGACCAAGGATCCTATGGGATCGACCTCGTATGGTCGCCAGTTCTGTAGCAGGGAATTCTCCTTGCTATAGGGGTAGGAATGGCTCCCTTTTGTCTATAGGATAGAAGGGTAGGTTCCTACTTGTAAATGCAGAAAAGAAAAGCAGGAATGAAACTAGATAGAAATAAAAGCAAAGATGGAAGACAAATATGGAGAACCCCTCTGCAAACAAAGGTTAGGGTTCTGCTTCCAATAACCTGCAAACAATCATTAAGCTACAGTAAACCGAAATACCTGCAAAAAAAGTTAGGAAATAAACCTACAAATGAAACCATGGATTAGAAAGAAAAGAAATTACTAAGCAAATACAACAAATAACAAGCTATACCTTCTCTTTGGGTGGAATGGGCCACCATGCCCTAGCTTGAAGAAGCACCTCTCTTGGATGGGGGAGCTATGGCTCAATGGAGATGGAGGAGAGGGAGTGTGGGTGGCTTGAGAGACAAAGGGTCTCAAGGCATCCACAGGCAGCATAACAGTATGCAAGAGAGAAGTGTTTTGAGAGTGACCCCCCACCCTCCTTTTATAGCTTTTTTTTGTAATTTTAGGGTTTTAAGCCCTTGGTCTAGGCTTTAGCCCCTTTTTTGGGATTTTAGCACCTTCCACCCTAATTTTAGCTCCTTTTAGGGATTTAGCCTCTTTTTGGGGGCTTTATCTCCTAGGAGAGTATTTTAGGATCCCTTTTTGGGTTTTTAAGCCCTTTTCTTCATCCTTAAGCATTTTTTAGGGTGTGGGGGTCTAATGGAGGGTTGTGAAGTGGTGTCCTTAGGTGGTGTAGGTCATGGAGAGCTAAGTGAGGGATTTTTTTGGGCTAACACCCACAATGACTTGACATGACATGTTTACATTATAGAACCTCTTGATAGAAACATTGGGGCATGACATGACTCAAGTACATTAGAGACACGTCTCGGAATAAACATCGGGGTACAATACATAAGATATATAGATGAATACATTCTGAAGTTACAAATACATTAACACTCCCTCTTAACTAGGAATTTATTCTCTTGACACAATTTATTAGCACAAGTCTTCTTCTTTGTATCACCTGGATCATCATCAAGTCCTCGTCATCTTCATCTTCAGATGTATATCATCACTCAATCTGGATCATCACTAGATCTGGATAATCACTCGATCTAGATCACCACTGGAACATCATCAATGGATCTGGATCATCATCATGGGTGCTATCTCATGATTCTTCTCATCACAGGAATTTCTATAGAGCCAGACCTTTTACATGCTGGTTGTAGGCCTTTCCTCCATGTAGGACTTCTTCAGCGCTTATATCTGACCCTAAATCAGAATGGCCCATCCAACTCTTACATCTAACCATGAGAGGAACACATCCAACACCATGTCAGAAAGGCATGCCCAGCACTCACATCTTACCATGTAGGAACACATCCCACAACCCTGTCAGAAAGGGCCAACACTCACATCCGATCATGTGGGAACACATCCCACAACCCTATCGAAAAGGCTCAGTACTTATATCTAGCCATGTAGGAACACATCCTGCAACCTTACTATAAAGGCTCTGCTAATGGATTCATCAACACATCAACTATCTGCTCGTCCGTCACAACATAATGGAGCTTCACTACCCCTCTCTGCACCATATCCCTGATATAGTGATACTTGATCTCAATATGCTTCGACTTGTCATGAAACACCGATTTCTTCAACAAATTCACACAACTCTGGTTGTCACAATATATACAAGTAGCATCCAACTAGAGATCAAATAAATCAAACAGTAGCTTCCTCAGCCATACCACCTCACAACTAGCTGAACAAGCTATGACATACTCCGGTTCAGCTGTACTCAGTGCCAAATAGGATTACTTCCTGCTAAACCAAGAGATCACACCTAATCCCATACTAAAGCAACACCCTAAAGTGCTCTTCCTATCGATGGCACTGCCTCCCCAATATAAATCAACATAATCGTCCAAATTAATATTCTTATTTGCCTCATATTTGAGCCCACAATCAAATGTACCCTTTAGCTACCTTAGAATATGCTTTGCAGTAATCAAGTGAACATGTCTCGGTCAAGAACTGGCTCAATATGTTCACAGCAAAGAAAATATTTGGTCTCATGTTCGTCAGGTACATCAAGGACCCAATCATCTGACGATACATCGTAGCATCAACTGCTTCTGATGAAGCATCACTCAATAGCTTCAGGTTCGATGCCATAGGTGTGGTCATGGCCTTGCATTCCATCATCTCAAATCTCTTCAGGATCTCTACTATGTATTTCCCTTGTCCCAGGGAAATTCCATCTGCATTCTACCACACCTCCATGCCTAGAAAATAATGCATCATACCCATGTCCTTCATCTTGAACTTGGCAAGAAGCTTCATCTTTGTATCAGCAATCAACCCGCCCATATCTATTACAAATAGATCAACATACAATAGGAGCATCACTAGGTTGCCATCTTTAAACTTATAGTAAAGGTTGGAATCTGCTTTACTCTTCGTAAAGCCCAAACTGGATAGAAAGCTATCAATTTTTCCATACCATGTCTTGGGTTCCTATTTCAAACTCTATAGGGATTTCTTCAATCTACACACATGAGACTCCCTGACATGTGTCTCAAAACTTAGTGGCTGCTCCACATACACTTCCTCTTCTACTACACCATTCAAGAAAGTAGTATTGACATCCATCTAGTGTATCTTCCATTTCATCACTGCAGCCAGAGAAAGTACTGATTTGATGGAAGTGCATCTGGCTATAGGTGCAAAATTTTCTTCATAATCTATTCCTTCTTTTTGGGAGAATCCACGAGCCACAAATCTTGCTTTATATTTTTCTATGCTACCATCTGTAGCATGCTTGATCTTGTAGATCCATTTGGAAGTTACAACATACTTCCCTTCTGGTCTTGGGACAACATCCCAAACATCATTATTCATGATTGATTGATACTCTTCGATCATAGCATACTTCCATTCTTTCCTTTCTGTCGCTTCTTCATAGTTGGAAGATTCATTATTGATGAAATCACATAATAATGCTACATAACCAGAGCAGGACCTGGTTCTCTTTCTTTCTTTGTGATTCTCTTCTTCAGCGCCATATATTTTCACACCTTGGATAGCTTCTCATACCCAAGCAGTTTTCCTCTTATGAGGATTCTTCTCCTAAGGTGGATCTACAGGATCTTGAGGTTCTTCTATTTCTCAATCTTCTTCTCGATATTATTCGTTCATGGTTGTGTCATGAATTCTGGGTGCTTCTGTTTCTTCAGGTTCTTCAGCGTGTCTCTTTTTGGATTTGTTGTAGGCTGAGTCTTCATCAAATGTTACATCCCTGCTGATATCGATCTTCTTGAATCCCAAGAAGTATATTCTGTAAGCCTTCGAGATTTCAAAGTATCCCACAAATACACCCTTCTTTCCTGAAGGATCTAACTTTGTCCTCTTTTATTTCGGAATGTGTATGTACACTGGACAGCCAAATATTTTGAGATGACTGAATTCTAGTTTCTTGCCGAAAAAGACTTCTTTAGGTGTCTTGTTCTCAAGTACTCTTTGTGGAGTACAGTTCTATACATACACCGCTGTTTTGGTAGCTTCTGCCCATAGATGCATGGGAAGATCTTGATCATGAAGCATATCCCTTGCAGTTTCCATGATCATTCTATTCTTCCTTTCCGCAAGCCCATTCTATTGTGGATTATAAGGAGTAGTTAACTCCCTCTTAATCCATGAATCTTTGCATAATGATTTGAATTCATTTGAATTGAATTCTCGACCATTATATGATCGAAAGGTCTTGATTTTATTTTTTGTGTGGTTCTCGATCAAGGGTTTGAGTTCCTTGAACTTTCTGAATACTTCATCTTTGTTCTTCATGAAGTAAATCCATGTCTTCCTAGAAAATTCATCAATAAAAAAAACATAGTATACATACCAGCTTAATGAACTTGATGACATTGGTCCACATACATCGGAGTGAATGATTTTCAAGATTCCTTTTTCCTTGCTCTTGCTACTTGAAAATGTCTTCTTGGTGTTCTTTCCTTTCACACATCCTTTGCAAACTCCATCATGTCTTGCTTGAATTTTTGGAAGACCTTCAACAGCTTTGCTTATAACTGGTAGTGCACATGTGAAAGCCTTCTATGCCAAAGTTCATTTGGCTATACTGTGTCATGGACTAAAGCTTGTTCTAGATGGCCCTTCAATTTGTATAGACCTTCCTCTTGTTCCCTAATCACTACTGCATCATCAAAAGTTTTTCCCTTTGGCTACATGAGAACTTGGCCATCTACAAATGAAACCCTCATTCCTTTTGTGTCTATTAATGTAGATATAGAGAGGAGGTTCTTCTTTAGTCATGGTGGAAACAATACATCTTGCATCTTCATAGACTTTCTAGAGTCTAGCTTATAGGAGGATTCCCCATTACCTTTTATTGGATACTGGTAGTCATCTCCAAGTTTCACCTTATGAGGTGAGTCATGTTCAGATAGTTTCACAAAGGATTCTTTGAATCATGTCATATGTTTGGAAGCACCACTGTCTATAAGCCAATCATTGCTTCCATGTGAGATAGTTCCTGTGGGAGCAGAGATCAGCACATATTCTTAATCACTTGAAGAGTCATCACTTTCTTGTCTAAATCTCTTTGTGGAAGGTTCATCATCCTCTGCAACATGAGCATGATGTCTTGTCTTATTTCCCTTCTTCTTATGGGAGTTAATCTTGTTTCTAGGACAGTCTTTGGCAAAGTGTCCGCTTTCATCACATGTATAGCATCTTAATTTAGATAAATATTTTCTAGTGTTATCTCTTTGGTGAAATTTCTTACTTCTGGAGTGATGAGAGCTTCTTCTACTTTTCTTGGAGTGAACTATGAGAGCTTGATCTTCACTTCCCATCTTTTCTTCTCGAGTTGCTATCCGAGCTTCTTCTTGAGAGCATTCTTCCCATAGTCTATTGAAATTGACTAACTTCTTTCTGGCATAGATTCCTTGAACAAAGGAGTATATTGTAATCTCACAGATCACATAAGGTTACCAATAATACATACTAAAACATACATAAATATGGAACAGAGACAAGAGACAAGAACATATAGGATTAAATAGATTATATTATTACAATGAGTCCATACAATGCAAAGAACTGAACTGAGTTCTCATTTGGCTCAACAGCCTAATATATATGATTTACAAATGGTTACAAAATAAATACCTGTCGGTTCGGTGAACTGACGTGACTTTTTAGGTGGCCGACTTAATATCTTAGTTTAGTCGACCAACCAACTTAGTCAGTCGATCGACTAAGTCGGCCCATCGAATTAGTTTGCTGATCAACTAAGTCAGCTCATCGACTTAGTCGGCTTGACTAAGACGGTCTTTATTCAAGTCGACCTATCGAATTGCTCCTTCTACATCTCCCCCATGAACAAAACGTTTCTTTGTCCCGAAGAAACAGGGAGGTACACAAAATTGGTTTGCTTTGGTCCTTCAAAAATTTACTGTGGCGGATTGTGAAGACGGATGGTTGGTAATTTCTGTACACAGACCTCAACAATGGCTGGAGTTATGATGGCAAGGTGATGTTGGAAGTCTGTCCAATCCTACAAATATTTCTGGATATCAATGGTCAGTGTGGTTAGGCTTGACAGGACTGACATCTTCTCTGAGATGGGGACTTTAGCTATCCTTTCCATGTTGGGGCCCATTAACTGGTCCTGCTCTTCTGCTGTCTTGATAAGTCGTTTCATCTATGGGCAGATGATGTCAAATTTCTCTAAGTTGGGGAGAGCTTGTTGCACCCACTGATGTGCTTTCCTTTCTAGTTTTTGTAGTTTGGTGGCTTCCAGCACTATCTGTTCTTCTATTGTCGGTCTAAGCACTGCCTCTGTGGTCTTCCTGCTCTCCAAATCCTGAATCCCTTGCCGATTCCATCGTGTCTATTGATAAACTTGCCCATAGTGAGTAGGCTAGTCTCTTAGGACTTCTTCAGTTATGACAGACTCCTCCATATGGTCCTATAATACTTTGTATGCTTCTGAGAATGCAGTGTGTTGCACCAATAGGAATCTGGAAATTTCCTCTTTCTGTTCCTCCTTGGTTTCATGGAGGTGCGCCTGGATGGTCAACACCATGCTCTCAAATAGCTGATATGCTCTTTCAAGTGGTCTATCGGCGTCGACTTCTATGGGTCCTGGTATGACAGACTGAGCTAAAGTCCTGCATTTGTCAAGAAACTCGACCTGTTCTGTATTTTTGTCTGTGAGTTCTTTGGTTTTTTGCTTAGTCCTTGTCTTTGCTTCTTTGGCTAGAGTTTTGAGGAGTTGGCCCACCTCTGTGTCAGTCAAGGAGCTTACATCCTTCAAGCTAATCCGAAGTCTGGGAGTCTTTCCATGATGCTCCTTCCACTTCTTGTGCTTTTCTGCTTCAGTCTCCTGTGTACCTACAATAGTTCAGGGGGGTCCTTTGGTTTGCGGGACAGAAGTCGATGGTTTCTCTAGCTGGGGAGGTGGTATGACCACCTTCGGTTGTGTGGATCTAGTTGGTTGTGATAGGTCTGTCTGTCAATCAGGGGGTGGTGGGGGTGGTGGGGGTGGTGATGGAGGTGGTGATGGAGTTGGTGAATGGTCGGGGGTGATAGGTTTGGGGGAAGTATGGTGTGGACTTATGTCAAAAGGTATGTCTGCTCCCGGCGGTGTAGTGGTTGGTAGGTTGGTTGGGGTACGGGGTCAGTTGGTTCGATGGTAGAGGTCACTTGTCCAATCACATTGCCTTCTTGGTCGGATTGTTGTGTGAAGGTCGACATGATGTGTGCAAATACTGAGGGTTGTGTTCTGCTACTTGTATAGAGAGGAGCCTGGGTGGAAATTTTTTGGTTCGACTGAAACAACGCATGCAATGTCTCAAAGAAATCCTATAAGTCGGTGTCTTTGTCAAATTTTTCTTTTATCATCTTCGGCATTGCGCTTTTGCATAAGTCGAGGGGGCTGACTGACTGTTGTGTCGGTGCTTGCTCCTTGATTATTTGTGTTAGTGATGGGGGTGGAGGGGTCGACACAAGATTGACGACATTTTCAGGTGTCATCGTAGTTTTTTCTTTCTTTGGTCGACCTGCTTGGGCTCTTGCGTCGACAAAACATTTGAACTGTGTTTCAACTGGTACTTTATTTGTGGTGGCATCCTTTATAATGTCAAGGGCTGTAGCTTCTAGTTCTTCATCATCATCTAATGATTCGACAATGATAAGTTTACACTTACCATTTCCTTGTTGTTGTGCTTGCCCTTTTATTTTCTTCCTGGCTGCTACTATTTCGTTGGTGAGTTTCTGAATGATGCCTTTTGAAACAACATATTCAGGGTTGTCTAGTTCGATTTCACCTTGTGGTGCTTGAATCGGGCCGACACTTGCTGGAGCAAGAGGAGTTGTTTGCTGCTGTGGTTGTGGTTTTGTCAGCTGTGGGTCTTCTTTCTTTGCGGTAAGGGGTTTGATAGTTATTTGTAGTCGACCAGTGGGTTCGACCGGTGTGTCCTCCGACACAAATGTACTAATGTAGAGGTTGAGCTCATAGTCTTCCTGTTTTTCTTGGTCGGTGAGTGGCTCCTCGATTGAGAAGTTTGTTTATTTCACTGCTGCTGGTACTGGTATCTTCGTTTTAGCCTGTTGAGACAATTCTCAGAAGATTTGGTCAATAGACAGGTAGTAGTTAAGGGCTTTGGAATTAGAGTCCTCAACCTGCATGTACCACAACGAGGTATGGTCAAGCTCCAGCTGGATGTGGGAGTTCGTGGGTAGATTTCGTCAGATGTTCTGAGGCACCCTCCATCTAGTTGTGCGAACTTTCAGTTGTTGGAACCAGTTCTATAGGAATACTTTCCCTTTCTCTAGTTCATGCAGGGTTCCTTTCTGGGAGAAGGGTTTAAACCTCTACATGTTGAACCTTTATGGCTCGTGAAAGACAGGGCTTCCTTTGGGGCAGATGTGGTACATAATGATCCATAATATGAGGGAGGGGAACTTGATGATTCCCCCCATCTCTTGGCATCGCTCATAGACAGTTTTTATCATGTCGACGACATACTCCCCCCATCAGTAGATTTATCCATCAGTGGCAATAGTGTCGACGGCTTCCAACATTTCTAACTTGAGGTCACTGCTTCGACCTGCTAATGTGAGTGTGATTACGATGATTTTGGCCATAATATATGGCGTTCGAGTTGTGATTTGGCCAATCATCCACCCTTTCAAGTTTTTTTTGGAAGATGATCCCGTAAGCTCTTTGACCAGTCCTTCTTTGATTTCGACTAGTACAGGGTCTTGTTTGTTAGATAGGCCAGTTAGCTTGGAGATGACATCCCTAGAAATGTCGATCGGCTCATTAAAGTAGAACCGACCGTTGTGATATCGACTAATAATGAATTTCACAGTAGCTTCCTTTGTACCCCAAAAGCTGGCCATCAGCGGTGAATTGGCATATCCAAAGAGGGTGCTATGTTGGACTTTTTCTGCTACCTGAGTCATCTTTTTCTTGACAAAGGCCCACTCTTGGATCTCAGCCCATAGTTCCTACCATGGGCCTTCCTATACTTTGGCATTTTTTATATTTTTCAACCTGCGTACCAAGGGTGTATCTGTAGCCTGTAACTCTTTTGCCTTGGTTGACACTCTGGTCTGTTTGGGGGCCATTGTGTTGGTTTGGTTGATGCTACTACAGGGTTCTTCGCTTTTGGTCGACTAAGTGTTCTGGTGTTTTGTGTGTAAAGTTTGTGGTGAATGAACCTTCGATAGTCCAGTATTTATAGGCAATGGTGTGGTTGTGTGTGGTAATGGATGTATTAATGGCGGACTTGATGGTCCAGCTGTAATACATGAGTGTGAACTAATGGTGATTTGCTTTCAGCGCTTGAGGTCATGAATGCGCGATGGGACTCTCGAGGTCATCGGCTAGTGTTGGTGCTGAGACTGGTCAATAGGAATGGTCGGTGAAAATGGTTGAGGGTCATGATGTCGTTTGTCGAACTGATAACTTCTTGCCATGGTTTTCGTATCTGGGGTATTATTTGTTTTTTTTGGGGGGGGGGGAATTTTAGCTTTTTATGGATTTTGGTTGTCGGTTATGGTCATTATATGATTTTTATTTATTTATTTATTTGAATGTTAATTTCTGTAAAGTTTTAGCCAGGCTCCATTAACGAGCTTGCAAAATACTAGGCCCTGTAACGTCCTTAGTCGGACTGATCTGTTGGGATGTATATCTTTGACAACGTAAGGTCCCATCCATTCTGTGTGGAGCTTCTTAGGTTTTCCTTTGAATTGACTATTATAAAGTAAGGCAAGGTTGCTGACTGACAGGTTTTTGTTTTTGATGTTGCGGTCGTGCCATGCTTTATGTTGTTCCTTCTGTATTTCTTGGTGTTGTATAGCCATGAGTCGGTGTTCTTCTAGCTTGTTGAGTTGAAATAGTCAGTCCTTCCTTTCATGTTCGACATTGACATGTAGTAGTTGTGCAATAATAGGTGTTTGCTGTCGAAAATGTAGTGGGAATGCTGCTTCTTATCCATAGACTAGTCGAAACAGGGTTTGGTCGGTCGACCATTTATAGGTTGTTCTGTATGCCTATAATACTGCAGGTATTTTTGCATCCTAGTCATCCTTGTCAGCATTACATATTTTGGTTAACCCTTTTGTTAATGTTTGATTGAAAGCTTCAATCTCACCATTCGATTGAGGGTGATATGCTGTACTCCGTCGGTGGTCGATTTGGAACTAGTCGGTCAGAGTTTTGATAGTTTTGTTAATAAAGTGTGTCTCTTGGTCGCTAATCAAGGTTAGGGGGCATTCGAATCTAGTGATGATATTTTCATAGATGAATTTAGCAGTGATTTCACTAGAACATGTATTGACAGGTTCAACTTTTTCCCATTTAGTAACGTATTCCACTGCGGTAATAATATACCTGGCATCGGATCTTTTTGCTGGGATAGGAAATGGTCCTATGAAGTCTATGGCCTAGATTTCAAATGTGAGACTGGGGTTTACTGATATCAAGGGAATTTCTGTACTAGGAAAGGGTCGACCAAGTCATTGACATCTGTCACATTGACTAACAAAATTTTTGCAATCTCTATGGAGTGTCGGCCACCATAATCCTAACTGTTGGATTTTCTTTGCAGTTGTGTCTGCTTGGAAATGTCCTCCTGCAGGTCCATAGTGTGCTTCATGCATGATTTGGTCTCGTTCATGTTCAAGTACACACCTTCTAAGGATGTCGTCTAGTCCCATTTTGTATAAAAATCCATTAATGAGACTGTATGGTGCAGCCTTCATAGCTAAGATTTGTTTTTTCTTGGTATTCATACCTTCTGGTGCCTGACCGTTTTCTAAGAACTGAGCTATTTCTTCTAGTTTTGCTGGCACTACTTCTATGTGAAATAAATGGGCATCAGGTAAGTCGTCATCGACTCCTGTTGGTTCCTCTCCTGTGTCTATTCAGGATAAATGGTCAGGCCCGAGATTTAGCTTTCCTAGTCGGACAATGACTTCGAACTCAAATTCTTGGAAAAGAAGTATCCATCGACAAATTCTGTCGTGATGGAGTGGTTTATTGACAAGATACTTCAGGGCTTGATGGTCGATATAGAATATGAAGGGGTTGGCTAAAAGGTAATGTTGATACTTTTGGAGGGCAAAGACCATACCTAGGGATTCTTTTTCTGTAGTTTAAGAGTTTCTTTCAGCCTTATTTAATTTCTGACTACTGTAAACTATAGGTTAATCCATCCCATCATCTCCTGGTTGAGTTAGGATTGCTCCTATTTCTATCGCTGATGTATCGATATGCACATGGAATTTGATCGACCAGTTTGGAAACTTTAAGATGGGGGCTTTGACTATTTTTCTTTTCAATTTTTTGAAAGAGATGTGGCATTCCTCTATCCACTTAAAATCTTGATCTTCCTTTAGTAGTTCTTCAAGAGGGTAGGTCATATCTGAATAGTCTCTTATGAATTTTCTGTAATAGCCTGTATGGCCAAGTAACACCCTGACTTGTTTGGGGTTTACTGGTGGTTTCAGGTCAAGGATAATTTTAATCTTTGCAAATTTGAACTTGATACCTTCTTTACAGAAAATATACCCTAATAGTATGCCTATGGGAGTCATAAATATACATTTCTTAATATTCAGGGAGAGTTGAATCTGTCGACATCTCTCAATCATAAGTCTGAGACATTTACAGTGATCTTTTAAGGTGGAGTATATTGTCCAGTTGTCAAAGTATACTGCCATGGTCTTATATATGTACTCTTGGAATGTTTTGACAACAATTCGAGAGAATATTGTAGGTGCATTCTTTAGTCCAAAAGGCATAACTCTGTAAGCAAAGGAACCAAATTCACACACAAATGTTGTCTTCTTCTGGTCTTCTTTAGCAATTGGTACTTGGTTATAGCCTGACAATCCATCTGTAAATGAGTAGCATTCATGTCCTGCGACTCCATTCAATATTTCATCAACATAATGGGTTGGGAATGGGTCTGTCAGTGTTACTTTGTTGAGTTCCCTAAAGTTGACACAAATTCTTAACCTTGTCAGGTCATGTTTCTTGGGCTGTATGACCATTGGACTTTCCCATTCTGACTGGTCAATAGGGTAAATGATCCCTGCTACTAACATGTTATCAATTTCCTTTTTGACTATTTCTTTGTACTTGTGAGCCAGTTTATAAGGTCTTTTCTTAACAGGTTGAACATCAGGTTTAGTATCAATTTTCATTTCTCCCATTTCTTGGACTAAGCCTTTTAGGTCTTTATAGTCCCTAGAAAAGACATCTTGGGACTCTCTTAGTAAGTTCACTATCTCTATGGTTTGTTGTTCATTCCAGTAGTCACCAATTTTTGCTAGTTTCGGTCTGTCATCGTTTGAGATGTTGACTTCTTTAGTTTTTACTTTGGCATCTAGCCACTTTGGTGCTTTAGCTTCATTAATCGGTTGGATTCCTTCTTTGAACTATGAGAATGTGGCAGGGAAGTCGGTTGCAGTCATTCTGTCAGTGTCTTGTTTGTCAGTTGTTGCGATTTTCAGGATCGAGTGGATAGGTTTTGTTGTTTCAACATGGTTGGATTTCCATCTGAAGCTTTTTCCTTCTGTGTTTTCATTTTCAAGTTGTAAATGGGTCGACTGTGGTTTTGACCTTGTTTGTATATTGTGACAGTCCTTTATCTGTCGATGGTCTCATGAGGGTTGTTTTTCGGTTGGTTGGATAAATTGTTTAATTTATTTTGCTGTCTCAACCATATTTTCATTTTGAGGGATGAAGTTAAAGTCTTTAATAAAATTTTCCTGGAGTCCGTGCCATAAGAAGGTTTCACCTCTATATTCTTCCATATTGTACCATTTGTTTGGTAAGTCAGCTAGGGTTGAGGGGAATAAGTGTGGCCAGGCTCGCTCATCCTTGTATCCCAGTATTCTCCACTCCTTCTCACAGGTTTTGATATGTTCCTCTGGGTTTTGGCCTTGAGTGAATGTAGGTATGGAAGCTTGTTGGGTTAAATTCTTTCCTCCAAAGCTTTCGACAAAGTAAGTCAACGCAGTTGTCCAGGTCTGTAGTCTGGTCTAGTGGGTATCCCACCATCTAGCTGCTTGACCTGTAAAAATTTCAACTAGGCTTTGAAGTCAGCCATGTTCACCAATATTTTTAGATACTTGTTCGACGTGCATAACTAGTGATTCCCTCTCCTTATACCTTGGCATTTGTGTAGTATTCAAGCTGGTTGGTTGTAAGGTAGGGTGTTCTCTTATTTTCTTTTCAAAGACTTTTGGGATAATTGATACTATGAAGCACTCTCGAGTGGGTTTTTTCTGTACTTTTTGTGAAGTCCAGCGCCCTCTTTCTTGTGTTTCGTAATTCTCAATCTCCCAGTCATATAATTTAGCATCTGAGTTATGACCAATTGAGTCTTGGCTACCTAAGTTAAGTTCTCCATGGATGTTTCGTTCTATGTAGTCTGTATCATTATGGATTTGGTAAAGTTGTCTGATATCAACTTCTTCATCAATAGGTTCAGTCCAAGGTTCCCCTTGGGATGGATGAATGGGTACAATGACCTTTTGACCATTTCATTTTAATTTGATTCGTTCCTTGTCCAAAGATATGGATGCTTTCATCTTTCGACCCCAAGGTTGATCAACTAGCGTCGGGAAGGAGCTAGATCCTTCTTTTGGGTCAATAATTTCAAAATCAACCTTGGTCGAGATTCCTTTGATGGTCGTGTCGACGTTTTTCCAGACCCCAATGGGTTCAATTAGGCCTTGGTCGATGAGTTTTAGGTAAATGCCTAACTCGTAGAGTTGAGGTCTGCCCATATGTTCCCAAGTATCCCAAGTCATCATATTTACTTGTGAACCGAAGTCGAGCACTACTTTTCGGACATGGTAACCTTCGATTTCTAGGTTGACAAGTGGGTCAGCATTACTTTTGTATTTTTTATTCAAGCTGTGGATGTTTTTTGTTTGTTTTTCCAGGTTTGTACCTTTTATTTCATGTAATAAGTCAATGAACTGAGATACTGATTTGTTTGTTTGAACAAGTTGGATTAATTGATTTATTGTGTCAGGACGACTGCTAGTTGAGATTTCTTGGCATGCCATTTCTTGAAATACGTGAGTTGCTTCTTTATATGTTTGTTTTTCCTTCATTGGGTCAGGATAAACGTTTGTGTTTTTAATCTTACTAATTCTGGGTTTATCAATTCCTATGTTTGTTCCTTGTCGAGTGACAATATGTAAATTTTTGGTGGTTATTACATCATTCTTTTGCACACAAGACAAGACATTAACATTTTTCTTGGTATTAATTTTTTATAACATAGTAGGGCAATCCTCTAATGAGTGATCACCTACTCCACAGTGGGTACAAAATTTGAGATCATTCCTGTCCTTGTATGGATAGTCTGCATACCGGTGACCTTCTTTGTAACATGTGAAGCACTGGGTGGGTCAACGCGGTCGTGTGTCGCAGTTCCCAGGGAATCGAACTCTTCCTCCATATCCTTGGTGTCGATTGTCGTACTGACGCTCATATCATCGGTCATCGTATCTTTGTCTATTATGATCATTTGCTGGATTGTTTTGCTTGTTATGTTGCACCACTGCATTCGTTTGGTAGACCACCTGATAGTTCTGTCGGTTCTTCAGGTTTAGCTGGCATTCGACCTTGTTATGACTTTTGGTTTCGCAGATGGCACACCAGGAAGCCTTTTCGTTCTTCATGTTAAATGGACAGTCTTTTGTAGAGTGATATCCATGTTCCTAGAAAATGTCACAAAAGGATTTGGTCTGTACAAATCGAACGTCTTGTCGGCTATATTCTTGTTGACAGTTATCTTTCGAATGACCGGCCGTCGAGCATTTGGTACACCAGATCTCCTGATTCTTGAGGCTTAGTTCCTTCAAATACTTCTGTACATTCTCAAGTTGTTCTTCCAATCTGTGGTCCATGGGGTAAGCAGGTATGTCTTCGTCCATCTCCACCTGAAGAGCTTTCGTTAGCGCATCCTCGTACATTTTAAACGTCTCCAGACTAATGTGTCGACGTACTTTCTATGATAGTCCTACAAGAAACCATTGGATTAGTAATTGTTCATCAATAACATAGTCCAGCTGGATTAGTAGGTCTTTCCAATGTTTATCATAGTCACGGATGGTCTCCCATGGATTTTGTGATGTGGTTTTAAGCTTCTTTATGGCCAGATGCTTAGCATCTGGAGTTTTAAAAAATGAAGAAAATTGTGCCTTAATCTCAGCTTTTGTGGCTCTGGGTTGTCTTTCTGAAAAGTTCATGTACCATGTCAATGCCCTTTTCCTTAAGGCTCCTATGAACTATGCCATTTGTCAATCTTCATCTATAACCTGGTTGGCTTCCCAGGTCGACTCATAGAAGAACCAGTGTCGTTTGGGGTCTTCATCTCCTTCATAGAGGGGGATGTGAGACGATCCGTGACCCATGTCTGAATCACTATCACTGCTCTCAGAATTTGGTGGCGGTGGAGGTGGGGGTGGTGATGACGATGGTAGGGTTATTGATGTAGTCATGCCTATGGAATTCTGGTTGACGGAACTGGCGTTCCCATTGGTTTTCGAGTCTTCGTCGACTTGCAGTCGGTTGATGTCAACTTATGCTGTCGATGGTCCACTACAACTATTTTTTTGCAGGTGTGATTTTTTTATTTCTTCTAAAGCTGTATTTGGCAGGGCGGGGGGTGCTCCATCGTGTGTTGGTAAGAGCAAGTCGATACTTCGGAGGGAGGCTTCCACTTGAAATGTCACCCAGTTCCCTTCCACCGGTCGACGTATAATAAGGTGTCATCCAGGGTATGTTTCATCGCCTAGTCGACTCCATATACTGAAGTCACCAGCTTGTAGTCAGAGGTCTTCTTCAACAATAGTCTGTATTCTAGTACGTAGATTCAATGGGGAAAGGGTTGTTCCTTCATCGGGAGCTCTTAGTTGGAGAGCTTCTGGCTACTCTATCCACAATTCTTCCTCCTTAGGGGACGCTTCTTGCTCGATGCCCTCTTCATGTCGGTCATGACCCGACTCTGGTGGATTCTCTTCCTTTTTTTTCTCCCTAGGGTTTTTTCCTCTGTGCAGCTCTAAGGCCCTTTCTTGTCTTGCTTCCCTTCTTTGCTGTCTCTCTTCCCTTTCTAGTTTCTGGATGTCTGACATACTTTCATACGATACTACTTTCTTGAGGTCCTCTTCAGCAAACTTCTCATTACTGGTGACTAATATCAGATTTTAGTCGACTAGGATCCACTATACTCTATCTTTGACACATGACCAGCTACCCCCCCATAGCCTACCCGACGATTTTAGAAAGTCCAGATAGTTTGATTTATTTTCTTAGGAAGTATTCCCACTCCCTTTCTACAATGAATTTCTCCCACTTCCTCTGCTTCTTCGCCCAGTTAGTGTTTGATCGCTATTTGTACAGTGGTGGACAAGGTTCAATAATGTGTCCTGCTCCTTTCTTGATCAAGAATTTGAACAGCAAGGTTGGTAGGGAACACAAAAAATGTTCGGTGAATTCTATGTAAAATTTATCTTTGATGGTTTCCACCGAAGTTCTGTCTTCGACTACTTGCTCCTCACAAAAGTCAGCGGCAATTTTTTCAAACCACTACGACAAATTTGTTCTATCTCCTCGCATCAGTTTCTCTAGCAACTGTTGTTCTTTAGTTGCATCCGGCTTTCTCATCCAGGAGTTGCTTTAAGAGTTGGGGCACTGATTCAACAAACTTTTCATGCATCTCTATAAAAAATATTTCTTTTGCTTCTGCGACTATTAATCTGTTTCTTCGTGCGTAATTTTGCAAATAGTTTGCAATTTTACGTTCCCACCAGTCCTTAATCTCCTACTCTGGTATCATATGTGAGCATATATTTCAATCGTGTACTACCGGCAATGGAACCAATGTTGTAATCTCACAGATCACATAAGGTTACCAATAATACATACTAAAACATACATAAATATAGAACAGAGAAAAGAGACAAGAACAGATAGGATTAAACAGATTATATTATTACAATGAGTCCATACAATGCAGAGAACTGAACTGAGTTCTTGTTTGGATCAATAGCCTAATATATATGATTTAAAAATAGTTACAAAATAACTACCTGTTGGTTCGGTGAACTGACGTGACTTTTTAGATGGCCGACTTAATATCTTAGTTCAGTCGACCAACTGACTTAGTCGGTCGATCGACTAAGTCGGCCCATCAACTTAGTCGGCTGATCGACTAAGTTGGCTCATTGACTTAGTCAGCTGATCGACTAAGTCGATTTTTGTTCAAGTCGACCTATCGACTTGCTCCTCCTACAGAGTCCCATGATCTAGGGAGACCATTCAAGGTGGTCACTACAATCTACTACTTCTAGTTGTTCCTTGATCTGAGAGACCCTTTTAAAGACAGGATGGTCTCTGCATTCTCAATCTTTACATTCTTCAATTGGTTTCTCATATTCATCTTCCATTTTATGTTCTTCCCTTTAAAGAATTTGGTTAGGGTATCAAACATAGCTTTAGGTGTCTTTAGGGAGGACACCTGTGGTATGAGGTGATCCTTGATTAAATTAGCAATAATCCTCTTTTACATAACCAACTTCTTGTTGTGTAAGGCCTTAGCCTCATCTCCCTCTGGAACTGGAACCTCCTCATTGATATAGGAGTCCAACTCATCTTCTTCTAGGACCAGGGATATCCTATACTTCCAAGCTCGAAAGTTATCAGCTCCCTCAAGCTTTTCATCTTAACTGAGAACCTCAAATGGAACTACAAAAGATTTAGATCTTACCAGGTCAAGATGTTGGATCTGGTTTTGAAGTTGAATTTCTGTAGTCCTGGTTCAGGAGCATATTATGGTTTCACTTTTTTGGATTTCTATCCAACCAAATTCTTTGATCTTGATCTCTAAACCTCAATTTTAAGGAGGAGATCAATCCAGGCCTGGGCTCACTCAAAAATTACACTTCTATGGAAAGCCCTAATTTTCGGCAGTTGTGTGAGGTCCAAAACTGAAAAAACTCAGAATCAGATTCTGCTTTGATAGAATGATGTGCCCTAGGGAGGAGAGTTAGTCCAACCTTCTTTTGCTGAAAATATGTGGAGAGAGATCCACAAAATAGGAATCCCTAGTTCCCGCAGCTGCACAATGTATTCTTCTCAGGTTAGCTCTGATACCATGTTAGATTTTTATCATTAAACTAGCATTATATTAGGATATTTAACTGAGAGAATAACAAGCACAAGAATTAAACACAAGAGACAATGAACACATTTTTTTCCTTGGGGAAACCATAAATGGAGAAAACCCCGCAACTTCCTTAGAGATAGAATTAGCACCAAAAGGAAAACCCCAAAATAGTAAGATGATCTTCTGACAGCAATAGCCTCTTTCTTTCTAGCCCCAGTAGCTTCTTCTTCCTCAGCTATGCGCTACAACTGTGTGTGAGTGAGTGTGCGATAAATAGAGAGACTCACTCTCTATTTATACTAATTCCCGACTTGACAATAACCTACTAGGGCTGACTTCTCTAGGAGATTCTAATAACCCTAGTGCCCCAGAACTGTGGGGAATTTAACCCTTGATCAATAGGAGGGTTACCCACAATGACTTGAGATGACTTGTTTACATTATAGAACCTCCCGATAGATACATCGTGGCATGACATGACTCAATAACATTACAGACACATCCCGGAATAAACATCGGGGTACAATACATAAGATATATGGATGAATACATTCTGAAGTTACAAATACATTAACAATGGTGGCCCATTTCCACAAATAACGTATAACCATTTGTTTATGTTGATAGATTAGATTTTTAGATTATTTTGTTTATAGGTTTGTTTGCTAATGGTTTGATGTAGGTTCTCCTTTGATTTCCTATGTCCATCTCTTGTTTTCTAACCATTTACTACGGGGTTTTAATAGCTTTGCTCTAACATTTCTTTGCAAGTTTTATTCCATATATAGGAACCCTACCCTTCCATCCTATAGACTGGAGGTAGCTGTTCCTTCTGGTAGCTAGGGAGAAATCCCTACTATAATCAGGTTGCATGATTAGTTAAAGAGATACAGGGCTCCATAATTACTCATGAGATATGAATACGAGGATGCATACTTTAATTTAGATATTAGAATAGGGTTATGATAAAACATTGGTTAATATGTGTACATATCCATGTGAACCATTGAAATTATATTGCGATGTTTGTGTAAATAAATTTCATGGGATATGTTACACAAAAACATTAGTTAAAAAGTTTTCCTGCCTATATGAGCTTCTTCTCATCATATTGAGATAATTTATACAATGTTACTAAATAATTTAACTTAACTTGTTTGTAGGTAAAAATTATATTCCCTAACCTGCAATCAAAGAATGGCATGCATTGTGTATAGGGTCATTCTAATGGTTGATCCTAAAAGAGAACAGATTGGTAGGTTCATATGTTTCTTAGGAAGAGGGAGGAATAGAAACCCTAATACTATTATGAGAGATAAGAAGAATCCTGAATATATTTAAAATACCTTATGTACATTTGTGTGTCAAGAATATATTTAGATACAAATGAGCATGAGACTCCTTAACCAAGATTATGATTCTCACATCCTGATGGTGAGAAGGAGTAGCTAGATTGACTAGCACATGAAGAACCAATTAAATTGGTTCATGTACCTCCTGTTAAGAGGATACCTACATGATGCTCATATTCAGAAGGAATATGAGAATAGTTTCCAATATTCTTGTTTTTATTCTTGAGATTAGAAGTGTGGTAGTCACCATACAAGATTTTCCATAGTTAAGGAAAATATGTAGTAGAATTTCCTAAAGAGTTTTAGAATCATGGATTATAAGTCTATGGCCACACATATGAAGATAAATCTTAAGTTGATTTAAATTTGGAGGATATCAAAGACTCTCTAAGGTGTACCTAATTAGCAACAATATCTATTATATGCTTTGCAGTCAGTACATAGATATGTACAAAAAATCGTGCGATGACGTACCTACTTGGTACAAATAAATGTGGACTGAGATATGTCTCGAATGGTGGAATAAAGTTTCAAGGATATATGGATTCTGATTAGTGGAGTGATTGATTAAGATCACATAAAATATGTTACTCCATATAGAGCATATTGTAAATTTGTAGAGATTTATGGGGTTCCTAGTTAGTTATATCTGAGATATGGTACATGTCTACAGATGAGAAACATTGCCATCATTTTTACTAAGTATTTGGCCAGCAAAATCTTGGTATCTAGTACAAGAAAACTCCTATACTTGAAGAGGGAGTATTGATGTATCTTCACATGCCATAGCAGATAATTTACCCAAACTAGTTAGTCATGGTACATGAATCAGGTTATGATGGGTTGTTGTATATCTTGTGGAGGGAATCCACATGAGGAGAGACATGGTAAAAGTATTGAAGGTTATCATATACTTGAGGAGAGTTACAGTCAGGATTTTCAACGAACAATTATACCTCTTAGAGACATAGTTGGGGTGCTTCTGTATAAAGAGAAGAATACGAGATCAATGTAAAATTGATTAGGCCTTGAAGAACATCATGAGGAATAGAAATGTCATGGGGAAATACTCTAGATAGTAGAATATTCTTGAGGTCAACAAATATTGAAGATTGAAAGAAAAGATGAGAAATTTTTTTTTGTAAATAAAACAATATATTACTTTAAAGGATCGTCATTACATATCAGATAGCATTTTTCCAGTCAAATTGTTGGAGTGTCCCCAACACATTCCATCTCTAGACCTATTCTCCCTTCCCAAAATATTACATAGAGTCCCCAACCCCCCTAATATAAACCGACATCCACTGTCCTTAAGAATATGAATCCCCTTACACTCAAACTGAACATCAAAAAAAATTACTTCAGCTTGAAACCATGAAACACCCTATTCTTGTTGCTATAGATAAAAAGATAAGCATGACATAGAGAATGAATAGCTTTCAAACATGATCTTGAGGGGCAAATCCCAATCTAGGGAAAGTAGTAGAGGCTGAAACAGTTGAGGCATTTTGTGGGGGCGCTCCTCCTAGGTTTGCCAAATGGTTTCCACAGAGCGCATTGTCGTAGCTGCTTCTATTCTCCCTTGGTCATGTGTATACCTCTGGGCCCCTTCCTGCTAGATAGAAGGGGATTCCCAATTTAGTAGCAATCACATCGACCTTCTGATGCATTAAGTGAAAATCACTATTATGGTCCTTCCATTCCTTCATCTGCTCTTCGTCCCCTTCACATTTGGCTTCTTTTGTGATTAAGGAATGGCCTAGTAGACTCATGTTCACCCAGTAAATCATTAGTAGATGGTCATAGGCCGAGGCTCTTCCTGTCATGGTGCTTGGGTCGAGGACCTAGTCCACCATCTCCTTGCCAAGGTCCTCCTTGGGCATAATCTTGACTTCTTCCAAGAGATCCCCGACCACCTTCTCCACTTCCAAGCGAATTCCTAACGAAACATTCTCTTTGTAAAATTTCATTGCCTCCTAGGCCTGAAGTTGAGCCCTCATTGCTGGATGGGTCCTCCTCATAATTCCCTTCCCATTTTGGCCTGGGCGAACAAAAACTTCACCAGATCCCTTGAAATTTTTAACTAAACATTTAGGAGCCATACATCTGGGGGATGGGAGGCAGAGCTAACGCAGAGTCTAGAGCGTAGACTCAACTTGACCAATAATCACCTTGAGGCAATCTAGAGACAAAACAAAAATCAAAACCACACAATATTCATGATGCCGAATGATGAGGGGTGGTAGGTCCATCCTAGAATAAAATGAGTGAGGAATCATGATTTCCCTCCTAGACCAGTACAACACTTGTGTATTACTGATCATGATAATGACATCCATCCTACCATCACTTGCTACGAACCTCCTGTTTGCATTTAAACCCCAATGCTTTCACCGATATTGCCCCACCTTGTCCATCCCATCATTCCTTGAGACACAAACCATTATTATGGAAAAGGACATACAACATATGGTCCAGTTAGTTAACCCAGAGGCTCTGAGTAGAATTTAAGAAGATCTAGCCTTGACATGCTTGCGCCCCTTGTCACCATCTATGATATCATCAATCGAATGAGCCACTTGTAGCCTTCCATCAAAGTCCCTAAAGGACACCTATCTACATTGTTGGGACCATGCCTCTACCCCAAATTCCTCCACTGTGTCACTTCAGAAGCCTGCATCACCCTCCACACCAACATTGGCAACAAAGTCTGTCGTCTTGTTGGCATCGTGTCTGACATGGCTGAAAGAGACTGTCATGTGAGAAAGGAGTAAGGATCAAAGGTAGTCTAGTCTGTTGGCTAGGCACCAGCTGGAGGATACCTTCTCACAAGCTTGTCCACTAGCCAACTGCTTGGCCATCTGGATCAAAATGTTGGTATCTCCTTCAATCATTCTAGGAAAGTAGGCACCTCTGATCAAACATTCAAAACCATGGATCATACCTTCTAATTCGGTTGAGTTGTTGGTGTTATTACCTATTGCTCCTAGGTAAATGATAATGATCCTCCCATTGTGATCCCAGCATAAACCACCATATCCTGCAAGCCTAGGATTACCCCTGGAAGCCCTGTCGAAGTTAATCTTGAACACCCGACGTGGTGGGATGGAGCATAAGATTGGCCTGGAAGGTTTGTAGATCCTGTCACGTATTCACAAGTAGGCCAAATGGGATCTATCTAATACCCAACTTTCATCATTATGGCTCTCCTCTATTGGGATTATCTTGTCCTGATCATGCCACTAGATACTACTAATAGATGATAGCAAGTTATCCTTCACTGTATTCCAGAACATTACAATGTTGCTACGTTTATTTCTGAAAATCCTTGCATTTTGCTCTTTCCAAATACACCACATGGCCATACTCGGAAAGGTATCCCATAATTTCTAGATAATTCATTTCTTGAAAGCTTTGGGATGCCATTCTTTTAGGGTTTGCATCAGGCGTCCTCTCCTGCTGTCACATCTTATGAACCCCATAGCCCCTTTGTTCCATATGGCTACTGTAAAGGGATAGCTATCCAAGAGGTGACCCATGGATTCCTCTTCTTGATAAAATAGACATCATTGAGAAGGTCCCTGATCACCTCATCTTCTAAGGTTCTTTCTAGTAATAATTCTACCTTTGACCATGAGCCAAGTAAAAATGTCAACCTTGCACCACAGGTTTGAGGTCCATATCTTATTCCAAATTCCTTCATCATCCCCCTTGTTACCAATCATGAGGTTGTAGGATTCCTTTATGCTAAAGGAACCTCTGTCCATGTACCCCCACCTCAATATATCTAGGCCCTCCCTGACCTTAATGAAATGCTTGTGGATTTCCTACTAGAAATCCCTGTAGTCCTCGTCACTTGTAAGGTCCATTTTTTTCTTGAAAATCCCACTGTCATTGTCCTTCTAATTTATGGATCATCCAAAATTGGTCCACCATAACCTTACCTTCCTCGAGGGCCTTTTCCTGAATATGTATCCATCTCGGGTCTCTCCCTAGAATGGGGAATTAATTCCATGAGTCATCCCATAACTTCAAATTTCCTCTATTCCTTATCTCTCAAAAGCTATGAGCTTGCACAATGTTCCTTCCACTCACTGCTTTCATCCATATGGGGAACCAAGTAATTCGTCATTGAACCTTACCAATTTATGGGTGGGCCTATCACGATCATATTTAATGTGCCACAATCTTCCCCAAGGATCTGAAGAGCGATTGTCCCAACTTCACCAAAATTTTTCTCCCTAAACCTCAGCCATGATTTCAGGATCCCTAATCCCTAATCCCCTACTCCTTTAGATGACAGATTCCTTCCCAATTGACCAAGGAAAACTTACCCTTTTCCTCTCTACTTCCCCATAGGAAGTTCCTCTTCATACTTTGAATTTTCTGAAGGACATATTTTGAATCTGAGAGGACCAAGAAGAGATATATGGGCATAACCTGTAAAACATATTTTACCAGGATCAACCTGCTAGGTAGGTTTAGGGGTCGTAGGACCTAGCTTGAAAGCCTTTTTTCATTTTATCCAATATTTCTTACCAGGATGTTTTATTCATCTTCCCCACCCTAAGGGGTATTCCAATAAACTTAGAGGGAATTGTTCCTCTCGAAAATCCCAAGATATGAATGACGTTCCTCAAAGTGGTTGCGATAGTTTTCAGAAAAAATACTTGGGATTTATTTGGATTGAATACTAAGCTAGAAGCCTTAGAAAAAAGGTTCAGGCTCTTTTTGAATATTTTTGCTTCTTGGAATGAAGGGTTCCCCATGAGCATGGTATCATCTATGAATTGTTGGTGAGTCTGAGGATCCATTCCATTATGGACTCTTATCCCCCTAAGCTCTCCAGTCTCTGCTTGGGTATGAATAAGATGGTTCGGGCCCTCTGCCATAAGAATGAAGATGAAAGGGGATATGATATCAGCTTGTATGATGCCATGAGAAGGCTTGAAGACATGATTTGGAGTTATGTTCAGGAGGATGTTGAAAAAAGTGGTTGTGACCAAGCTCATGACCCATTCCAACCAACCCTGGCAGAAGCAATAAGCCTCCAACATTTTTCCAATAAACTACCAACTTAACTTGTCATAAGCCTTTGCTATATATAGCTTAATCGGCATGCATGGTTGTTGAGTACTTTTTAGTGAATGGATCACCTCATGGACAAGGATGACACCATCCAATATTTTCCTTCCTTCCACAAACCCTTATTGCTCTGGGAAAAAACTCAGAAGCGGATGATGCCCAGCTGAACACTCTACCTTTCTTTTTCCACCTTCCTTCATAGATGGATAGTGAACTATGACATATCAGTTGCTTTGATCGACCCAACCAACATATTCATATGGTTCAAGGTACAAACTCTCTTGTTTAGATGTCATTCAATATCAGGTCGGCCGGCTCCACATGTTTGATAATAACAACCCTTTTTCAATTGGTGGTGCTTCTAGCATCTGTTGGAATTGGCAGAAAGGGAAGGTGCCTAAATGGGTAAATCAGTTTGGGTAGGAAAGGTTTTAGACTATTACCTATCACTTTGGATATGATCTTGTAGATCACGTTACATAAATCTATTGTTATAAATTTGTCTGGGCTATCTGCTCCTACCTCCTTGTGAATTAAGGTCAAGAAGGTTGCATTAAAATATTTGAGAACTCCCCTTTTTTGTCACGTCCCAGTCTTGACCCCGTTACATTAGATGTATATGATGTATATATTGTAATGATCGTGGTGTGGAGCTAAAGGCCAAGGCCCCACCATTGATTAGTTATGCTATGTTTGGGATTTAAATCGTCACCGATTGAATATCGGGGCGCGCGGCACATATTAAGTTTCCGCATCATGTAAATATGCATCTATAATTAATTAAAATGAACACAACCAGCTACGGCCGCGGCAACTAAATCGAATGGGGCATGATCTTCCAAGGGTAAGGATGTGGGGAAATTGTCCAACTTTAGCCAATAAGGGAAAATACCCATGTGACTTCTTCTTGTTTTTACCCAACCACTTTCATTGAAGAAAGACTGCTGGTGGTTGAGGCAGTTATTGCATGGAAGGGGAAGAGTATGGGAAACCAATTTCGAATTGGGCAGAGACCCATCTTTGGAGAAACGTGTTCTGACTTCCTGGGCAAGGAAAAGGCCCAAAATCATATGCCATTCTGCTATGCATTCATGTTTTTCAGTTTTCTCACGTTTTGGGAGCAGCTGGAGTTTTTCCTGTGTGTTTGGATCCCACGTTTTGGCTGTTGGCTTCATTTTTCCCATGGATTGGAGGTCGTTTTTGTAATGCCAGGGCCTGGGTTGTCTTCCTCACGTTTTTGGAGCTGCTGGTGCATTTTCCATTCGCGTTTCTGTGATTTCATGTGTTTTTCACCATGGCTGTGAAGAGCCATTCACGTTTTTGGCTGTCTCACTGACTTTTGGGTCTCACGCACTGTCTATTTGGGATGTTTTTCCCTGCTGTGAGTTGGTTTCCCTGATAAGCTTCAGGATGGTGTGTTTTCCCCCATGTTGTGAGCCGTTTTTGCTGTTACGTATGGGGCTGTGTAATTCATTTTTACTGTTCAAGCTGTGTTAGCTAAATTGGTTGCCTGAGTGCAATGGTTGGTCCTTGGACTGTGTGAGGAGTGAGGATTTTGGCTTGGTTGCTTGATAAACCTAGTGCTAGAAACCACACAGACAAAACTAGAGGGCTGGCCTTCTTCTCCATCAACCCTGAATAGCACTGGAAGGGAATGCAGGGCCTGAGGGACTGTGTAGCAGAGAAGGGACTGATTCCTTGTGTTGCGTGTGGATGGGTGTGTTAGAGGTCAGGCTAGTTTTGGTGTAGGTGTTCTTGGCTCTGTAGTGAGCTCACCAGCTTAGCAAATTGCCTTCTCCAGCTCCTTAATGGCCTGATAAACCCAACTTGGTTGGCTTGGCTGTGTTTTGGTTACCTTTGGCTATGTGTCAGTCTGCTAGTTCCCTTATTCCTTGGAGAATCATGCCCAGCTCGGGGGTGGCAGCGTTGCTGAGAAATTGATGAGCACGCTGGCCTATGGTTGGGTGGAACGTTGCAGCGGCGTAGCTGGTTGCGGAGCAAAGCTTTCATAAGACAAGTGATCTTGTACATTTTACCTCTACAATTCTTAATTTACTGATAATGAAAATGAAATGAACATGTTGAATGAATGCATGTCTGAATGCTGTTATTTTCCGCTGTGTATGATAATTAAATTGCATCTGTGAATGATTAATAATTCTGGGTGCATAATTTAGTTCAAATTCGCTTAAGCATTCTGTCCTAGGCGATTTTGCTTCCTGTACATGTTCATGAGGCTGTTAGTATGCTTGGTTAAAGCCATGGATCACGTCCTCCACGCCGGTCGGAGGCATGGGGACGTGACATTTTTCTTCTAAACTATTCAACAATATCAAGAACCTCCCCTTTGACAAGATCCCATAAGTGGTGGAAGAAATTAGAGGTGAAGCCATCCGATCTAGGAGCCTTCCCTAAGTCCATCTAGTTTACCACATCCTCTACCTCCTACATGGCCACGGATTTAGTTAGCATCTTGTTATTTTCTTTAGTGACTTCCCTGGGAATTAGATGAGTGATAATTTTTATTTCCCTCCCTCTTTCTCCCCCATCCTCACTATGGATATCAGAAAAATGTTGGGTGATCTCATCCTATATCTCCCTTCTAGTTTCCACTCGACTGCCATCAGTCTTCTGGAGCTTTTGGATTCTCGAACTGCTCCTATTATGAATCACTAAGTTGTGAAAAAACTTGGTATTCCTTCCACCCTCTTGCGTCCATTTAACCCTCTCCTTTTTATTCCATAATATTCCTTCCTACCTTTATGTTGCCTATAATTGCAACAAAAGGTATTTTTCTTTGACCTTCACGTCCTCATCCCATCCTTCTTCCACTCGCTTCCTGCTGATGAGGTCCAGTTCACTTATTAGCCTTTTTTATCTTCAAATATGTTTCCAAACTCTTCCCTGTTCCATGTGTAGATTTTGGATTTTAGGGATTTAAGTTCCTATTGAAAGCGATACATAATGGTTCCCAGAGGGGGTACCATCTCCTACCACCACTGATAGAAAATATCCTTAAAGTACTTATGTTCCAACCATAACTACTCAAATATGAATGGTTTGCTAAGTGTGGAACTTGACCAATACCAATGGAGACAGATAAACCAGTGGTCTGAGCCTACTATAGGAAGAAAATCAGCTATTATCTCCCCCGTGCCCTTAACAATATTCTCCAAAATCAGGAATTTGTCCACCAGGTGCTCCCATCCCCTCTTATTGTTCCAAGTATACCAACCATTTCCCGTTTCCAGATCCACTATGGGGCTCTGGGCCAAAAATTCATAGAAATCCTCTTGATATTTATCGAGGGTTCTTCTTCCACCCTTCTTCTCCCCTAAGTTTGCTATAAGTTTGAAGTGCCCTCCTAATACCCAATTCCCCACTATAGTTTGGACCTTGATAGAACTCAAGAAATCCATGAAATCTTGCTTCTCAAGGAAGCTTCTAGGGCCATAAAGATTCCCTAGTGAACCCTTCAATCCAGAGTCCAATAGGTGAAAGTTTGCCATGATAGAGAACTTATTATCTCGCCAGTCAGATAATTCCACCACCCTCGGTTTCTAGAATATTTCAATTCCACCTGCTTGTCCAATAGCATCCAGGCCCATTAAATGACTTCCTTTCCAGATCCTGTCTTTGATTTTCTCCAAACCCTCAAAACTACACTTTTTTTCTTGAAGGAATAGGATATCATGGATTTCTTGCTTAATTTTTCTATTTAGTGTCTTCCACTTCCCATGGTTACTACACCCCCTAATATTCCACGAAATAGGATTCATTGACAAACATTGTTAACTTTATAGAAGGCTGACCTAATCCTTGGGCATTGGCCCAACTCAATGAGTTTAACACTTACTACGACAATACTTTTCTTATTCGTCTTTCATCCCCTCTATAGCTCCTCTTCCATAGATTTCCTCTTACTTCCTTTTTGTCAATCTCGGTCAACCCCCAAACTTTGGAGAGCACCAGTTCTGATGATTTCTTCCTAAAGAAGCTCAATTTGGTGTCAAGACAGATAGCCATGTCCCTTGTTTCCACATTCTTCCTCAATCGCATCCAAGTCCAAATCGCCCAGTTCCATCTCGCCCCCCTCGTCCTCCTCAATCACTTCCATCTGCTGCACCTCCTCTTTCTCTAAGACCTTGGCCATTCCTTCTTGTTGTTCTGCTACATTTGAAAAGATGAGACTATATTTTTGCATGATACTACACATTTTATATTTTTTATTGCATATGATGAATGTGAAATCCATGGTTTATAGTTTAGAGAAACTATATTATTGATCAAATCTAGATGATACTACCTTGAATAAGCAATTGATTGGTCTCTTAATGTATGTAGAAGACCTATTGTATTTTATGCTTGATACTAAGAATATGTTTGTTACCTTTGAGGTATATTAGAATAAGTTATTTTTTGCAATTTATACATGTAGACCTATTGTTCTATCCATCTAATTTTTTAGCCTAAGATAAGCTATGTATATTGTGGCTAGTACTACAACAGCTAAGTGTGTTGTGGCTAGTAGTATAGATGCAAGATGTATATTAGAGAGTACTACATAAGAAAAGTGTATTGTGTATAATACTACTTGTTGAGGAGTAGTGTAGCATGGAATCTACCTAATGTAGTGAAATACTTGAGTCTACTGTTATTATATGTTTTAATGAATCTTTATGAAAACCCTATGTGTTTCTTGATAAAAACATATTGAGATGAAGCTTTCACTTCATAGGAATCCCTTTTAATGTAAGATAAGACTTCAGTACATATATATTGATGAGAATATTTCATATATGCTAAGAAATCCGTTGTTAGTGATAAATTATAGACACTTCCAAAATTATCATGGTATGTTATAAAAAAACCTAGTAAAGAAGAGAATGCCCCCTCATTGGGAGCAATTGTTGAATGCACAACATCAGGATTCATTATCCATACTTGTATTGTATCAATTCGATTATTTTGTTGTATCAAGTCCTATCTATATCATCGTGTTGAACTCGGATTCTCATACTATAAATTATTGTGTTGAATCAATCCTGTAGACTTGTGTTGTATCAAGTATGGAATTGGGTTGTATCAAGTCAATGATTCTCATAGACTGTACCCTATGATATAGATCTCTAGTTATGGATACAAACCTATGTTGTATCAAGTTATGATACTCATGTGGTCATCTAGAGAATGGATACCCATTGAGGTGTACCTCTAGTTATATAGGAGTAAATACTTTATTTGTGGAAGCATAAATTTTATGTGATAATTACTAACCATGGGTTTTCGAGATAGACAAGTATATTAAGTATCCTCTAGAGACTAATCACCTATAGAGTGAATTACTTTAGCATATGAATATATGGTCCAGGGTAATATAATATGCTCACAGCATGTGAAATTTATTATAAATATAATATGATATAATAGATGATTAAAAACAGACCATGAAGTAAGATAAAGAGATAAGCAATAAAGATATTATGAGACAAAGAGAATTTAAAATTTCCCATGCAAAATGTCTTAGTGAACCAAGATACAAAGATTTAGTTAATCATTAATGGCTCAATTTGTGCTTTAGTCGAAGCATCAATTGAACTATTAATTAATGCACTTAGTTAAGTAAAGAAGAGCTCAATGTTCATCAAACAACAAGGATCAGTTAACTAAAGACATTTAAGCAAAAGTTAATAATAGTATATTGCATGGATGGAACTAAGGTTGAAGCACCATGAAGCTTAAGTTATCCTCCTAACTAATTGGTCATACATTCAGTTAAAGATTGAGTTTAGTTCAAAAGTCATATCACATACAATTAAATATATTCTTTGAAGGTATGCCACATGTATTGTTTATGGAGAATAATCCAAGGAATTTCCTTAACACTGGTTAAGGAAAATTTCTAATGTTTGCATGGATATAATTCCATGCACCAGTATGTGATTCTCCTATAGTAAATTAAAAATTATAATGCGTTGTTGGATAATTATCATGCAACTATTCACTAGGGTTTGCATAGAATGGTATTTGTCTTGTTATGGGTATGTTAGGCATATGGAAACTTCTTTATAGTTGATACAGTGGATATTTATTCTCTATTTCTCTATGTTCTATCTTAGTGAGAAATCGTATTATGTTGTAAATGTTATTCTTTGTAATCTGTCTAGGGTTTTCTATCCTCTATGTTATGAGGATTTTCCCTAGGGAACATCTTGTGTTGTGGATGAATTATTGAGGGTGATTTAATTGTCCATTGTTACAGGTGCTCAGTATATTATTGATAAAATCTTTAAAGTTTTAATATATCCATATTTGCTCAAAAAATTAATAGAACTTAGCCATTTCCATCTTTCACAGTTTTCATATCTTCATTCTATTTCAAATTATGAGGATAATCAACCATTCCTTACATCTCATTCACACTTAGATTCTATCATTGGTTCATAATTTGATGTTTCATTGGATGTTATGAAGCCTGAATTTTAGTATGGAGTTGTTTCATTCATTCGCACTATTATGCTTCCTATGCATTACATGATTATGATTGACACATGTTCTCATATTTGCACAGAAGATGAAGGACACTAACATTCTCTTGTGATTGATTCTCAAGAAACCTAATACTCTTTTATACATGTTTGTTGGTTCAAATTTTAAGTATGAAGAACCATCATTTTCTCTACTATAATTGGATCTCAGTTGTTCTACAAAGCCAAACTGTCTATCTCATAGCTATGTTTTTTATCTAGTTGAACACATTCCTCTTCTTCCCAAGAACAAGATTCCTTTAGACAAATTCATTTAGTTTGGAGAGCATGATGTTTGTTTCCTTTATTTCATGTCCATTTTTTAGGGAGGATTTTTCCCATTGGGTTTTTCCTCTTTCCTCTTTTCATATGGATTAATAATTTAAAGGGTGGCCATAAGCCTAAATTCCTAGGCCCCATTTTTTATATTTATCTCACATAAGTTGGGCTTAAGATAAGGTGTTGGAACATATATAACTTCATTTAGACATTAGGTTCCTATATAATTATTGGATTTCCTAAGTGTTTAGTGAAGTTGTTTCATGTATTTAGGAATCATAGTGCATAGTCTAGTGTCTTGTGTTAGGATTAATTAATCCTCCCTTGATCATATATAGTCTAATTGATCATCTTTTCTAAATTAAGGAGACATTATTATTGTACTAGAGTGTGGGGAGCACATATAGAGGTTAAATTCCACTTACTTAATGTTCATGCATGATTTTATGTGCCATTGATACCAATCCCTACATTATAGGATCCCAATATGAGTGACACCAACAACGTCCATCAGTTTGTTATGGTAGGTAAGAAGTTATGCTGAGTCAACCTCTAGTTACAATCAGTTAGATCAGTATCTTTAGTATAGTGCCTTTTTTCATGTCTACATGGGGATTGGCACTTTTTTCCACCTACCTCATATGTTTAACGGATTGTAGATAGATTTAGACATGTAGAGTTAGATTAGTGAGATCAGACGGTGATTTAGACATGCTGAGTTAGCTAGTCGGTCAGGTTTAGTTGGTATATTCGAATCCTGTCAACATGATTCAAAATATTATTATTGTAACACCATTATATTACTGTTGGAATGAATGAAGATTAATGTTGTAATTAGCTGATCAATTCTTATCAGATTGGTCTCAAATTTGTCTTGTTCAGTGTACATTGTATTTGATATTCTACTGCATAATTCTACTTCTCAATTTCTCTCATTTTCATGTATATCAATGGTTCAAAAATTTAACATGGTATCAGATTGTTTTTCAAGCTAGCATCAAGTCTTGTCTATTCTCCATTGTGCACCAGAAGCAGTCGAGTTTCCACATAAATCCTACAATTTTTCCCTTGCTAACTATGGATTCGTCTAGAGAAATCTCGTCAGTTGTGATAGACTCTGCAAAAGTGCACATGTTGAGGTGGACATGATTTATTGACATATGATTATGAATTTAATTTGCGTTGTAGTGTTACTTCCAAGTAGCTATGTAGCTTCTTGAAGAATTGATTGATCAACTTACAGAAAGATAAATTCTTCAACTCTCATACCCCGAATCCTTACACCCTTCAACTATGATAATTGTAGGGGAATATGCAGGTGTCCTTATGCAATATTAGCCTGTTTAGGATGACAATGGCCATAGAAACTGATCCCTTCCAACAACATGTTGAGAATAAAAACTTTCTGAATTGTCTTAATGAGGCCTTTGACTTCATGTGCACTCATATCTCCCATGATATTTTGTTCCACCATGAGAGACTACGGACTCTGGGGGAATATTTGGAAAATATTGAATCTTTGTTTGGAAAACAAGATGATCTTCGAGGATAATATTGGAGAATGAGCTCATTGCATTACACTTGCATTACAACCCAATAGTTTTGAATATATTCAACAATTCTTCACAAAATTCAAGTCACTAGTATTGTAATGTAAACAATGTTGGATAGATAGGAAAGATGAGAAACTGGTTGTATCAGTACTATGCAATATTGGCTCAGAGTACTCATTCTTTGTCTCTGCATTCCATTCTGGAAGATATTCCATCCCTAATTGGAATATTTATTCTCTAGATGTTTTTGTTGATTGCTTAATAGAAGAGAAAGATAAACTGGTTCAAATGGTAGTGATTCAAACCTCCAATAATCAAGCACTCTCGATGAAACACTCAAATAGTGTGTAATAAAGAGGGAATATTAAAGGGAAGGATACAAAAAAACACCGATTCGAAGCTAAAGGAGAATTGGAAATATTCTGATGGAGCTTCGGGTTCTAGGAAAAAGAAGAAATTCGAGAAGACTAAGTTTCCATACTGTATGAGAGTATTTCATCTAGAAAACAAATGCATCAAAAATACAATCGACCAACTGTAAACACTCCTTGAACAGAACAACATTTCCATTCCATAAGGAAAAAATATCACGAGAGGTGTCATGCCTTGAAGGCAAACCTCACTCAGTTGAAAGCTTATATGATAGATTATGGAGCACCGAACCACAAGGTTTCCTACAAGTAATCCTCCACCACTCTCACTCTATCAGGAGGACATAGCATTTATATGGAGGATGACTCCCAAATCCCAACTGCTGGGAGAGGTTCTATTGAAATACAACATCGTGAGTTCAAGAATGTACTCTATGTGCCCTCTATTGTAGCAAATATGTTTTATATTTATAATATGACTCATATCTTCTCTACCAAGAGATTTACATTCAAATATGACTCAGTAGAAATCACTAAAAAATCTACTAGAAATATCATAGCAAAAGGATTTGCTAACTATGACTCAAAGGCATATGAGTTCTCCCATTTCCTACCTGCTTCACATCGAACAACTTTATTCACTCATGACAATAACACTAGCAATATGTGGCATGAGAGATTCAGGTATCTCAATTTCAAATATCTCTATTAGCTTGACAATGAAAAAATGGTTGAGGGATCACCACTCATCCAAACATCAGATAGAGTATGTCTAGGTTTCTTGGTAGGTAATCATCCATAGAAGAGGTATGAATTTTGGAAGGAAACTAGGGCTTCTTCTACACTTGATCTAATAAAGAATGATGTTTCATGACCAATGCCTAAAACATAAATCAATGGTTCCAGGTATTTCCTTACTTTTATTAGTGATTGTTCAAGGTTCTCCTGCGTATATTTTATGAAACAAAAATTAGACGTATTTTAAATTATAATTTTTTTTAAATCCTTGATTGAAAATATTTTCAGAAAGATAATGGAGGTGAATACTTTAAACGATATTTTCAGCAGTACTTTGAATTCGAGGGGATTCAAATGGAACACTCAGTTCCATACACACCACACCAAAATGGTGTGACTGAGAGGAACATTAGAGGAAATTTGGGGTGTAAAATGGGCCTTATAAGAAAATGTACCAAAAATAAATTTTGTGAGTTAAAATTCAAGAACCAATAGAATTTCAATAAAATTAGTCAACCATAATTGTTGAATTGACATATTTGTCATAAAAGAAAACTACTTTCTTTGTTCGTATTTTCGACATATCTCCCTGTGTTTTTACTCAAATTTTGAATGGGAGATATTGTTGGATGCGTAATTTAATTCCACATCCAACGAGTTCCCACATTGCATAATATTAATAGACCCTACTACCCCAAAAACAAGAAATACCTGAAAAAACCTGATGATGATGTATTTTCATCATCATCATCACGTTTTTTTCAGGTATTTCTTGTTTTTTGGGTAGAGGGGTCTATCAAAAGTATGCAGTGTGGGTACTCGTTGGATGTGGAATTAAATTTCACATCCAAAGAGCTCTCCCACTTAGAATTTGAGTATAAACATGGGGAGATATGTCGAAATTATGAACAAAAAAATAGTTTTTTTCATTCTTCCTCCAAAATTAATGAGTATTATTTTATTATTTTAACTATTATTTTAACTATTATTTTATTATTTTTAACTATTATTTTCTTTAGGAGACCCATTTTATACCTCAAATTTCCTCTAATGACAGAGAGCATTGAAGGAGATGGAAACTTGTCTTCTCCAAGCCAATAATATTCCTCCTTCTCTTTGGGATGAAGCTGTAAACTGTGATTCATACATACAGAATAGAGTTCCTCACAAATCATTGATTGGGGTCACTACTTTCAAAGCATTACATGGGAATATATTTATTTCTCTAACTTGAGATTCTTTGGTTCCAAATCTTGGGCCAAAATAGCCACGGACAAGAGAAATTCCTTCCAAGCCTAGAGTAGCGAATGCATACATCTGGGATATGCTGATGATGAAAAACCATATAAATTGATGGAACTTGCAACTAGGAAGTGATTCATTGAGTGGAGCGTTTACTTTGAAGAAGATCAGTTGCTTGATCCACCACCATCTGAAGAAAAGGGAGGTATAACCACTCTTCCATTTCCTTTTGATGGTGATATTTTGTCTTATGTTTTAGATTTAGATGAAGAGGAACAAGATCAACATGATCTTGATATTGAGGTTGTACCTCATGAGAATCTAGATCCTAATGCAACTCTCATTCCAAATCAGTGGCCTAAGCATGAATGAGCCCAAAAGCTCATTGAAGAAGCTTTGGATGGTGTTGGGAATACAGAGGGCAGAAGGAGAAAAAATTCCTAGTATCAGAATGAACATGTTGCACTCTCTCACATGGCTTCACTATCTACAAAGTGGTGCAACAAACTTCTAGGGAAATGCTACTTGATGATAGCGAATGATCAACAAATTGTCCCACTAAAGAACAAAATTAATCATTCCATTCCTCATCCAAAAAGAAGAAAAAAAAAGAACATTCATCATATTAAAAGAAAATTGAGAGGTTCACATACACAATTTCAGGATGTTGTTGCATAGAAGAACTAAGATACTGCATTGCTACTGCATAGTGCTGCAAATTACAACAAAATTTTTACAAGTTATTACCCAAAGAGGAAATATTTATCTTTAGTATAGCTTGTTTTCCTGATTCACTGCTTTTTTTTAGGCAGTGGGGGGTTTCCCATGAGGTTTTCCCCATTTTACTTAGTTTATAAATAACTTTTTTATTCATATTAGATTTTATGGGTGACTTTTGGACTAGTTTCTAGGGCCCAAATTTTTCCAAGTTAGGATTAAGGGGGGTGTTAGGATTAATTAATCCTCCCTTGACCATATATAGTCTAATTAATCATCTTTCCTAACTTAAGGAGAAATTATTACTATACTATATCCTAGGGAACACATATAGATGTTAACTACCACTCACCATGTGTTCATCCATGAGTTTATGTGCCTCTGAGATGAATCCATAAATTATAGTATCCCACTCTGAGTGCCACCAGCATCCTCTATCAATTGGTTTTGGTAGGTAAGCATTTGTGCTAAGTCAACCTGCAGTTACAATCAGTTAGTATAGCAATAGTTTTTCATGTCTGCATGTCGAGTGGCACCTTTTTCAACCTACCTCATTATTTTAACTCATTGTAGACTAATTTAGACATCTACAGTTAGACTAGTGACATCCGACAATGATTTAGACACACTGAATTAGATAGTCAACCAGGTTTAGTTGGTAGATTCAAATCCTATCCATATGATTTCAATTCTTCTTATTGTAGCACCATTGTATTATTGCTGAAATGAATGAAGATTAATGTTGTAATTAAATGATCTCTTCTTATCATATTTGTCTCAATTTTTTCTTGTTTGGAGTACATTGTCTTTGATATTACACTGGATAATTCTACTTTTGAATTGTTCTCATTTTCCTATAGATCAATGGTTCACAAATTTAACATTATAGACCCACATTTGTCCTCTTTTGACAACCTTAGACTATTGTAGCACCCTCTTACTACTTTTACTTCGCATTTATGAGCCTAAAGTGTAATTATTTTGTATTCCCTCTTTTCCGAGTTAGAGGAATATTTTTACTTATTTTCGCTTAGCTAAGAGTGAGTTAGGTGCTATACTATAGATTGGGAAATATTTCCACTTTTTGTCCTCAACCACTTCCATATTTTTCTCCTAAAATCCACTCACTAGCTGATTTCCAGTCAGTCATGGCCTACCAAGTGTAACTTATCCAATTCGTGAAATATTGCTATGAGTTAGGATTGAAACATGTCTATATTTGGGGAATAATTAATATCTAAGCCTTCCAAATGTTAGCCATTCAAATTACATCCTAAGGCTCTCATTTTTCTCTCTGGATAATGTATTATAAAATTTATGCATAATATTCAATAATAGATAGATAGAAATTTATTCAATTGATTTCTCTCACATATGTTGATTGTACGACATGTGCATTCATTCTTTGGAATTGTGAGTAATATCAATACAAACTTGTGAGTAATATCAAGTCCTATATATCCTCATATGATTAAAGTGGTGATGTTGTATTGTAATTTCTTGTGATTAAATCAACATTGTAGATTTTTGAGTAATATGAAGAATGTAGACATGTGAGTAATATCAAGTATGTCAACATCTGTGTAATATCATGTTGGAATTGTGAGTAATATCAAGTCCTATTGATATCCTCATATGTTGAGATGGCATGATTTACTTGGTAAAGTGGTTAGACTATGTGACATATTACTATTCATGGTCACTGAGTGTTGCAAGTATCCTTTAGATATTAGATACCTTTATAGTGATTTACTTTACCATATGACTATATGACTTGGGGTAATATGATATGATCATCAATATATCATTGTTATTATGAGTATGTCATATGATAATATAGATAAATAATTTAAAATGCATGTGGACCATGCAATAAATAGAAAATGATAAAGAGATAAGCATAGAGAGAGAGAGAGAAATGATTCAAATTTCCTATGTATGCCTTCAATGAAAATGAATTGTAATGGATTCATTTAAATCCTTAGTCACTAATAAAGAATGTATCCGTTAAATAAGGAATCTCTATGTGATCCATGCAAAGATAAAAAAATAGTAGATAAAGTGGTTTGCATGGATGGCACTAAGAGTGAAGCAATATGACTCTCAGTTAACCTCATATATTTGGGTTCATGCATTTAATTGAATATTGAGTTCTGTTCAATTTAGTGAACATTTAGATAAAGCTAATTATGGAAGGAAGGGTGAATATCTTGTGCATGGTGGTGACTCCTAGGTGCTAACTTGGAACTAGTGCTAGAAGGGCGCTAATGTTTGCATGGAGAGAGTTTAATGTTATTAGTTAATGATCCTCCAAACCTATTAGCTATGTTTGATGCTCCTAGAGAATTCATGTTATTTTATTCGTTATCCCTTGCATGGGAGGTTTCTTTGACTTGTTATTAAAGTGTTACAAACTTGAAAAGTTCAGTACAATGTTTTGTGTGGATATATTCTCCATGTGTTGGTTGTTCACTCATATCGGGAAATATCCTTAATGTGTTGGTATCCATTCTCTACAAATATATCTATAATACTGAAAGAATTGATGATTTTTTCATCCTCTGTATTTGAAGGGTTTTCCTATAGTACGTATTTTCTCTTATGGATGAATTATTTATGTGGCAAATTTTTTTATGAGATTGATATGTCTATTGATTGATTGATAAAAGTTTTAAAATTAAAGCAAATCCATTTTTCCTCAAATATTCACATGGTATCAAATCATATGGTGTGAAGGAGCTTATTTTTTTTCAACAAACTAAACCCTACATGATCTTGAAGAGTTGGGAAAAATATTGGAGCCATAGAAACTATCTCCGTCCGACTGGAAGATTGACTTGAAGGTACTTTCAACTTCAACAAATTGAAGGAAAGAGTGTTGAAAATTCTTGAGGAGAATAATCTAGATTCATTTGTGACCTCTATGGTAGAGGATCCTACCACTAATTTAGTGCGAGTAAACTTCAACAAGAATCAAGAAAACTCCAAGAGGATCATATCTTACTTGGTGAAGCACAATCTCATGCTCATGATCACTCCATTGAAGATCGCAAAGGAGTGCTTTGAAACACTAACATAAATTTATGAGAATAAGGACCCTAATAAAAATAGGGATTTCTAGAAATTTTTGAACAACATAAAGATGCAGATGGATGAGACTATAGCACCATTCTTCACAAATATTTCACAAGTGAAATATCATCTTGCTAGAATTGATGTGGTGATGGATGAGGATGAAGTCCTTCAAACCACCATCGATGGGCTCCCATCCTCATGGGATACATTATTAAATGTGGCTAGAAACCAATAATAACAGCTGAAATTTCAAAGGTTATTGCATGGTTTCATTCAAGAACAAGGCCACATCCAGAGCAAGGTAGTGTGCACTAAAGAGGAGAATCTTTCCCTCATGAATAGAATGAAGAAAGGAAGAAATCCATTTGCTCCCAAGAAGTTATTTCATGGAAATAAGAAATATTTCACCAAGGACTTCAACAAATCAAAGGATAAATGCTTCTATTGTGGTAAGAAGGGCCACTTTTCAAGAGAGTGCAATGAAAATAAAAAGAAAGAAGGAAGCTTTCATGAGTCTACTGCAGTAGAAGAAAACTCTCTGGTGAAAGAACCCGAGGAGAAAGAGACAACAAGGGAGTATTATGTTGTCTCAGAGCTGTCCAAATATCTCATAATAAGTGAAGTTACATGGCTGGTTGAAAATGGTGCATCCAAGCACATGTGAGGGTACAAGGGTGCAATATCCAACCTAAAGGAGAATAATTTTCCATGCATGATAGAGTTGGGGGACATCTCAACCTATTCAATCCAAGGAGTTGGATTTGGATCCATCCAGCTAAGTTCAGGAGATGTGTTACATGTCAAGTACATTCTTTTTGTCCAAGGATTCAAGAAGATCCTACTTTTAGTCTCATTTCTTGATGACAATGTCCTTTGAGTTTATATTCATGGAGGATCAAGAATTCTTATGGCCTAGGAACCAAAACATTAATATTTTTGTTTTCATTGGAGTTTGAGAAGTAGGACTCTACAAGGTCCCAGGAAACTTCCTACAAGCCATGGTACATCACACCATCATCCCATGTGATCTATTGCATAGGAGGCTTGGTAACCTCCACTTCAAAGCACTGCCCGGTTTACAACGAATAGTGAAAGGTATTCTTAAATATTTTTATTTTGAGCATGATAGTATATCTCAGGGTTGTGAACTTGGAAATAATGTTAAATATGCGTTTCTTTTATTTTGAGAATGATAGTGTATCTCGGGGTTGTGAACTTGGAAATAATGTTAAATATACATTTTCTAACAGCCATGCTAGATATAAAGGGATTTTAGATTTAGTGCACTCTTATGTTTCTAGTCCCATGTAATCCCCTTGGTTGAGTGTATATCTTTACTATGTAATATTTATTGATGACTTCTCCAAAATGGATTGGATTTATTTGATGAAAGCTAAGAGTGAAACTTTTACTAAGTTTCAAGAGTATAAATCCTTACTGGAGAATCATAAAAGTAAGCACATTCATTCTTTGAGTTATAATAATGGAAGAGAATTTGATTCCAATGCTTTTATTGAGTTTTGTAGTGATGCGGGGATTTGTATACAATTACTAGTTCCATGCAAACACAACGAAATGTGGTTGCAGAGAGAAAGAATAGAGATATTTATGAGGATGGAAAATCCATGTTACATGATCAAGATAATTCTGCATATTTATGGGAAGACGCTACTAGTACATCAGTGTACATTTAGAATAGAAGTCTACATCCCATTATAGAAGATAAAACACCTAAAGAGGTGTCCACTAGTGAGAAGTGAGACATTTCACATGTGACAATTTGTTAGAATAATCAACCCATAGTTAGCTACCTTAGACTTTAATTAATCCATTTTTGTCTTATTTGCCTAGTTTCCATATTCCACCTTATGCAAGTTGTCATCTACACATCCATAGTGGTAAAAATTGTTAATTTTGAGTCATGGAGCGCTTGGGAAACCTCTTGGAAACAAATCTGCTTTATTCCTAGCCTCCCTAGCACATGTCTACTTTTTCTTCTTTATTGCCTGCTTTTTCAGTGTTTTAAGGCAATTGGGAAAGTTTGACTAGGTGAAGTTAACTTGTTTTTTGTCCTCCACATCCTCCACTCTTTTCTCCTATGAAAAGCATGTATGAGTTGTCCTTCCATCCACTATTAGCTTAACTAATTTATTTTTCCAATTCGTGAGCTCCTAGACAGTTTTGGAAACTGCTTTATGCACCTATGGGGGATTCACTTAGATTTAGTAAGCCTGCTTTTGACTAGATTCGAATGGAATCTCATGAATTCAAATCCCTCATGTAATTATTTATTGTGGCAGCCTATGAATTCACAAGGTTGGCTATTATACACTTATTCAATACAGATTAGTGTTCTGCTCCATTATCCAGTCTCTTTTGTGAGTAATTTTGCATGTGTAATTGGCAATTGATGTGAGTGTAATTTTTCTAACACTGAGTTCAATTTCCACATGGTATCAGATCCTTTGTAGATTGATTTCTCTCCTTCCAATTTGTTTTGCAGGTTTGACATCATTGAATGGGAGCATTCTGCTGACTGACGAGACAATTTCTGAGCCATGGATCAATATCATAAGATCATCTTGACTCCATTTAATTTATTTGAATGGAAAGTAGAGATGGAGATACTGTTGAGAGTGAAATGCCTCTACAAAGTGACTATGGCAACAGAAGCAGATCCCAATGCAACTGCAGATAAAATAAAATGGCACAACAGGAGGGATGAGGCCTATGGTCTCTTGTGTCTAAGTATATCCAGAGACCTCCTTTTCCATCTTGATGGATTGACATCACCGAATGAAGTATGGGAGAAGCTTGTTGATATTTTTGGAAAGACAGATGAGATGAGGGGACATCAAATTGAAAATGAACTGATCTCCCTGAGTCCCAATAGCTTTGAATCCATGTAACTCTATTTTTCCAAGTTCAAAGCACTTGTTTTGCAGCTAAAACAATGTGGGATCGAAAAGAAGGATGATCAGCTGGTCTTGGCCATACTCTCGAAGCTTGGCCCTAACTATTCAGTGTTTGTTTTGACCTTCTACGCCACAAAGTTGACAGCTCAAGCCTAGAAGATGCCTAGCCTTGTAGATTTCATGGAATCTCTCACACAAGAACAAGATAAATTAGTGATGATGGGCACCATCAAACCATCCAAAGACCAAGATTTGGTTGCTAGAGATTCAAGGGTGGATTCAAAAAGAAAAAAGAAAGCTAAAAATACACCTGAGCAAAAGAGAGACAAGAACAAGTCTCCAGAGGAGCCTCAAGGTTCCAAGAAGAACTACTAGAAGAAGAAAAACAAAGGAGAAATGAGCAAGTGCGCATACTACAGTAAGGGAAATCATTTTGAGAGCTCCCGCATGAAGAAGAAAATAGACATGCTGACCCAACTCCTGGAGAAGAATGGCATCTCCCTTCTAGACAACTCAGAGAAGAGGGAAGGAGGATCAAGTTCAGAAGACAAAGAGAGAGTTCATGCATTGGTTGCTGGCACATCAAGCTCACCTAGTTTCATCATTGATTCTAGAGCTTCAAGACATATGGTTTCGACCAAGGAGGAATTCACCTCACTTGACATGTCGAAAGGTCCACCGATAGTACTGGGAGATGACTCTCTCACTGAAAGTTTGGGCAAAGGGAGGATTGATCTTGATCATGGTAAGTTCAGCAATGTGTTGTATGTTCCAGGTCTTGCCTCTAACCTCTTATCAGTGTATTAGATGACCCACATAGGGTCTCCAAAGAAGGTCATATTCTCCCCTGATGAAGTTGAGATCACATAGATCTCAAGTGGTAAAGTCATTGCAAAAGGAGTTGCAAATCATACTTCGAAGGTATACATGTTCTCACACTTCCTACCCTACTCAAACCCCTCTGCTCTTCTGATTCATGCTAATGAGGCAAGCAAGATTTGGCGTGAAATATTTGGCCACCTAAATTACAAGTATCTTTCTGATCTTACTGAAAAACAAATGGTCATAGGGTTACCAAAGATTAAATTTTCCAAAGGAGTCTGTCAAGGTTGCATCCTAGGAAAACACCCAGAGCATAAATTTGAGAGAGCTAGTCATGAGAGAACCTCTGCACCTCTTGAGTTGATCCATAATGATGTTTCTATCCCATTCCCTCATATGTCAATGAGTCAAGACAAATATGCATTGAATTTCATAGATGACTTTTCCAGGTATTGCTGGGTTTACTTCCTGAAACACAAGTATGAAGTTTTTGGCCTCTTCAAAGTCTTTAAG
>LPNX010437899.1:501661-542405 GCA_001517045.1 Pseudotsuga menziesii
GCCTCCCTTGATTTCCCCCTTGGGTTAGACCCCATAATCAAAGACGACGGTTTACCTCAGGTACCATCCTAAAAGAATGAAGATGTACCTAAGGATAACCTAAGCTCTGAAGGAAATGTATTGACATTTAACACTCCAACATTCGACTCTGAGTTTTATTTAGATGTGTTATACCTATCCCATGTGACAAATGAAAGTAACGATTTCGATGTAGACCCTCTCTCCAATGCTTGGTAAATTTCCCAAGTTATTCATGATTTTTTTCGTTTGTTATTTTTCTAGTTTCTCAGGAGGAGCTTGAGGGTTTTGCATGCTCCTTAGTGATTTATGTTATCTGGTCTTGTACTAACGACCTGAGTTCAAATGCTCACTGAGATAATATTCGATTGATATTTATGGAATTGAAGTAGGGGCAACTCCGTCTTGGTTTCATTGCTCCATCTTTGTAGAAATTTCTTGTAAATCATAATCCCTTGTTCTTTCTGAACTCTTGTCATTTATTTAAATTTATTTTATTTGTATTTTGACTTGTTTTGATTTCTTTTCTTCACAGGTAAACAACGTTGCTAGTTCTGAGGGATCTTGGTGTCATTCAAGGCATGATAGTTTGTAAACTTTGGCCTCTAATGGTTAATCCCCATACTTGAGAGAGAGGTTTGTTGGTTTTTTATACTTACTACACTTTGCTAACTTGTTTAATGATGCCTATGGAGGAACAAGGGTTTATTAGAGGCTATGGAAAATTTGGTTGATCCCAACCCTATACAAAGGGTATATACTTTCTCTTTTATGGTATTTATAGAACAATTGATGAACAATGTAAGGGGTTTGTCCTATGTTATGACTCCCAGCGTGTTTATCATGAAATATTGTATATTGATGGGCATAAAATCATGGTTGGGAAAATACTCTATCTAGGAACGAATTACTTTGTTTTGTAAATGGGCATATGTACTAAAATTTTTATTTATGTTACAGTCATCATTTGGATGTGTTAACTAAATATGTAGCGAAGTCAAATAATGTTAATCTATTTTTATTTTTTATTATAATCATTCCAAAATATGTATGAGAGGGATTCATAGGTTGAAACATTACTTATAGTGACTTTATTAGAGTCTGATATCCATTGATTGATTTTAGTAAACTCTTAGTAGTCTGATTCTACTTGCTATAATGGTTTGATATATGACATACTATATATTGGAAAATCTTAAACCCACTTGTTATAACTAGGATTTTTTTGTTGGAATTTCAATCATGGGACTCAATCCCTAGTCAATAGCATGTACTCATTGTGTCCATTTGAGATGCTTTAATATTCTCGAAATTGTTCTTCTTTATATTTAGCAATTTTGCTTGTACTTGATGTGAATAGTTTTAACTTTTATTTTCATGAGTTATTTCTCATGAACGCGAGTAGAATGACCTTTATTAGTTTTTTTGTAAACATAGGTATTGTGTTGAGTATTTATAAAAAGGATGGACTAGTGGGATTTGATGTCGGGTAGGCACTCATAGATTCTTCCTTTAACTTAATTAACTGTGTATTGAATTAAAACAGAATTTTGAGTGCCAAAGGCATTCACTATTGAAAATGTTCTGAGTTTTTTTTTTTATGTTTAATGGTTTTTCATTTTAGTTTCAACACTATTTGTAGGATTCAAATTATTTCCTTACAAGTGGTTGGATGCTTTAATATAAATTAATGTTTTGTTTTAGCTGCTATTTTATTTTCTGTGATGAATGATTCTAAAGGGATCGTTACTTGGGTATGATTGTTGTCATATTTTTAATTCAAAAGTTATATATATATATATATATATATATGGCCCATGGATTAAATCTTGGATACTCTGCCTGGTTAATATGTGTGTGTGTGTGTGTGTGTGGTTCACCTACCCCTAATGGGGCCTGTTACATTCACAAGAACAATGTATAAGGGGGATAACACAATGGGGACCTCACGTGAGGTCTTTATATAGTGATGTATAGCCTCTCAGGGATTTGAACCCGAAACCATCTGCTCACAACTTACATCCTGAACCATTTGAGATAACCCATCAATATATATATATATATATATATATATATATATAAACCATTTATTTAAATTAATATGATTTGAAGAAAAATAATAATATAGAGGTACTTATCATCATTTCTTTGATTGTCAACTGATCTGGGAACTCCCACGTTCCACCCAACCATAGACTACGAACCATTCATGGTTGGTTTTACAGGTCATCGCCGAGCTGAACTGAGCATGTCATAGATACTAGAAGGATTGAGTTAAAATATTCCTTAACTACCAGCAGAGTATTCACAAGGTCCATTTACCAGCATTTTATAGAGCCTTTCAATAATATTCCCCCCCAATCTTATTCCACACACCAAAATCTCTCTTTGGTAATGTGAGTTATCATGAGACCTACGACTGAACCCTCTAATGATCTATGGATTGTTCCCCCTTCAACATACTCTCTCTTTTATTTTTCCATTTAATTTAGAAGAAAGAATCCTATTTTTTTAGCTTTGAACTCTCTGTTTAGTTCTTAATCAACTTTTTTTTTTCTATTTAGCTTTTATTAATTATTAATTCTTTAAATCCTCACATTATAATTATAGATAATAAATTGTCCAATTTGATTAATTAATATTAATATTTAGTCCTATTTTCTAGTTGATTTTAGTTATCAACTACTGAGCCATCTTGATCTCTTACCATGCTCTATTCCTAGTTTAGTGGGAGTTGCATTTAGTCTTAAGAAAGAATAGGAGAGATAAATATCTTATAATAATAATAATAATAATCTATTTCAGATGATCAAGATCTTTCGGCTCAACATTACTTATCTAAAAAGAGTTTAAGTGCTCCATATCTTTAAATTGATTAACACTTAACTAAACAATAGATTTGGTACTCCAAATCCCTCATATCAACACTTATTCAAATACTAGTGTTTGGTACTCCAGAATTTGTTACTGGACAGCTTAAAAAATAGTTAAACAATAATCGAAGTGTTTTGGATATTCGTAGCTCAACACTTGTTAATTACATCACAAAATAAAATAATAAAACGAGAAAATAAAGAGTCCTTAAAATATTGGGATATTAGATCCCACCCCGCTTAGAACAACACTGTCCCATATTATCATTTTCAAATGAAACTATTAAATAAGGAGGGGTAATCATCTTTCAATGTAGTTTCATTCAACTCCCATGTGTCAACTTCAGTCCTATAATTCTTCCATTTAACTTTTATTTAGATAATAGTTTGCTTCCCTAGCTGTACTTCTCCCTTGTCTAGTATTTGAAGGGGTTCTGAAACAAATTCCCCTTCAGGTTCTACCTATAACAAGGACCAATTCATGACATGTTTTGTATTATAAACATATATCTTAAGTAATGGTGCATGAATAACATTATGAACCTTCACGTTAGAAGGTAATTCTATTTCATAGGCTACTAGGCCCTTCTTGGCCACTATTTCAAATCCCCACAAAATATGGGAGCTAGTTTCCCACATCTTCCTAAACTTAAGGAAATTCTTTTCTCTTTCACTTATAGGTACATATGATCTCCAATATGATACTTTTTATCCCTTCACTTGCCATCAATGATAATGTTTCTTCATATCCTATGGATCTTTTAGGTTTTGTTGTACTTTTTTAACCAATTGTTCCAAGTATTTTAGTAGATATGAACCCAACATCATATTTTCCACTAAGTTTTCACATGTAATTGGTCTTCTGCATTTCCAGTCATAGAGTACTTCAAAAGGTCTCATTTTAGATGAAGTATGATAACCATTGTTGTATGCAAATTCAACAAGGTGTAATTAATCTCACCACTTTATGTGATTGTTCATTACATACATTTTGAGCATATCTTCAAAAATCTAATTTACTCTTTCAGTCAGTCCGTCCATTTGTGGATGATAAGAGGTGCTGAAATTTAACTATGTTTAAGTCTTGAAAATAAATACTTCAAAAATTTTCCAGTAAATTTTAGATCTCTATCACGGATAATGGTTTTAGGTATTCCTTGAAGTCTAAACACCTCATTCAAAAATATATTAGCAATATGAACAACCTTGTAAGTTGATTTAACGGGGATAAAATGAGCATCCTTAGATAATGTGTATACCACTACCATGATATAGTCATTATGTTTCTTACTTTTAGGTACACTTGCAATAACGTACATACTAATGATTCCCCATTTCCATCTTGGGATAGGTAAAGGTTGAAGAAAACCTATCGTGTGTTGGTGTTTAACTTTAACCAACTGACATTCTTGCCAGTTGACAATAAATAATGCTATATCAGCCTTTATTTTTTGCTAGAAATTTTTTTTCTTTACTGTTGATATCATTTTCTGATATATTGGATGCCCAAAATATGGGTTTTGATGGAATTATGTCAATATATCAGTTCTTATCATTTCTACTTCTAGAACATATTGTTTTTTTTTACACCATAATAACTTTGTTTCGTCAATTTTGTAGTCTTTTTGATACCGAAACAATTTGTTTTCATGCATTTTTTGACTGATTTCTATGTAAAATCGGTCATATTTACTCGTTGTTCCAATTATCTCATTCAAATCAAAATTTTCTTGAATTTTTGTAACACCATATAGTAGATGAACTTTGCGACATAAAGTATCTACAATTTTATTCCCTTTTCCTTTTGTTATATTTTTATCAATTTGACAGTATTATCTTAGGATCTTATCTGACAAAATAACATGCACAACAATCAATCACAAGAGACAAAAGACACAAAGATATTTTTTGGGGAAACCATAAAGCAGAAAGCCCTGCAGCTTCCTCAGATATAGAATAAGCACCAATGGCAGAAGTAAAACCCAAAGGCAGTAAGATGATATCTGACAATTGTTCTCTCTCTTATCCCAACTCCTCCTCTTTCACTCATGCATGACAACTGAGTGTGAGTGACTATATGTTAAATAGAGAGGATCACTCTCTATTTATACTAATTCCTAACTTCATAATAAATTACCAGGGCCAACTTCTCTAGGAGAGTCTAATAATCCTAGTGCCCCAAAACTGCGGGGACTTTAACCCGTGAACAATAAGTAAGGTTACCCTCTATGAGTTTACATGACTTGTTTACATTATTGATTCTCCCAATAGGAACATCGGGGTATGACATGACTCAATTACAACACAGATACTTCGCGATAGGAACATCAGGGTACAATACCTAAGATATACAAGTGAATACATTCTGGAGTTACAAATACATCAACACTCCCTATTAACTAGGAAGGTATTCTCTTGAAACAATTCATCAACACAATTCTTCTTCTCTAGATCAAGTCTCGATCATCATCAAAGCCAGATCAACATTGGGTCATTGCTAGATCATTGCTAGATCTACATCAAGTCTAGATCATCATTGGATAAACATCAAGTCTAGATCATCACTGGATCATCATCAAAGTTGGATCATCATTGGATAAACATCAAGTCTAGATCATCACTGGATCATCATCAAAGTTGGATCATAATCATCATCACTGCTTCCACTATCTCTATCAACTGGTCCTATCAATTAATTCTTCTTGTCATAGGAAGTTCTACAGAGCCATCCCTTTTCATGCTAGTTGTAGGCCTGCCTCAAGGTAGGTCTTCATCTTCTTCAGCACTTATATCTTACCCAGTTAGAAAGGCCTGCCCAACACTTACATATGACCATGAGAGGAACACATCCACCATCATGTCAGAAAGGCACGCCCAGCACTCACATCTCACCATGGGAGGAACACATCCACCACTATGTCAGAAAGGACCAACACTCACGTCCATTGGCATGATAAGACACACCATATATCATCTAAGGAAACGCTCAATACTTACATCTACTTGCATAGAAGGAGACACCATATACTATCCATAGAAAGGAACAACACTTACAGCTGTTGGAATAGTAGGACACACCATCTACTATCCAGAGAAAGGAACAACACTTATATCTGACCTAGTAAAAAAGGCTCAACACTTATATCTGACTCAGTCAGAAAGGCTCATCATTTACATCCTCTAGCATAGTAGTAAACACCATATACTATCCAAGGAAGGGCTCAGGACTTATATCTACTAGCATGGTAGGACACACCATCTACCATCCAGAGAAAGGATCTACATTTACATCCGTCGGCATGATAGGACACACCATCTATCATCTAGGGAAAGCCTTTGCGCTTATATCTGACCATGGGAAGACCCGCCTACCACCATGTCAGAAGGGCTCTGCACTTACATCTGACCCTATCAGAAAGGCTCTGCACTTATATATGATCATGTGGGAGTCGATCTCATAGTCATATCAGAATGGATTTGCACTTATATATGATCATGTGGGATCCAATCCCACAGTTATATAAAAATGAATCTGCACTTATATCTGATCATTTGGGAGCCAATACCATAGCCATATCAAAATGGTTCTGCACTTACATCTGACCATGGAAGGAACCAATCCTATCACTATGTCAGAAGGGCTCATGGACTCATTAATTCCCCTTGGAAGGAACCTCGATCTGGAGAACACCAAGCTTCTCCTTGAAGTACTCAAACTTCACTTTGGCTAATGGCTTGGTCAACACATCAGCTATCGGCTCGTCTGTTGCAACATATTGGAGCTTCACTACTCCTCTCTGCACCATATCCCTGATATAGTGATATTTGATCTCAATATGCTTTGACTTATCATGGAACACCAAGTTCTCTGACAACTTCACACAACTCTAGTTTTCGCAATATATAGAAGTAGCATCCAACTAAAAATAAAATAAATCAGATAGTAGCTTCCTCAACCACACTACCTCACAAATAGCCAAACAAGAGGTGACATACTCTGCTTCAGTTGTACTCAGTTCCACACAGGACTGCTTCATGTTAAACCAAGAGATCACACTTCATCCATAGTGAAGTAGCACCTTGAAATGCTCTTCCTATCTGTTAGCACCCTTTATGTTGAACAATTGATGAAGGATATGCTCAAAAAAATGATAAGGGCATTTATTAAAAATGGATAAAAGGTTAGTATTCTTGAGTTTTTATCAATTTGTGCACTTTCATTAATTTACTGCACCATTGGAGGGTGTAGATTTGTGATCGTGCAGATCTATGGTTGAAAATTGATCTGCTGAAAAAAGTTACACTAGAAAGAAGTTTTGACGGAGAGCAGAATGGGTTGACAAGATAACAAAATCGACGGGCATAAGGTAATTTGTGATTTGGAGATGCGAGGTTGAATGAGGAGAAAGGCTGGCGGATTGCGTAGAGTGGATTTGATCCAACAGTCAAATAAAGGATGAAATATTATCAATGGTTATAGTCTAATCTAGAGCTCAAACTTGTGAGATAATTAAAATGGATGAATGATAGTGGAATTCAAACCGCTTTCCATGTGGCATTTTTTAGTGAGTTCCACTGAGGAAAAAGTGGTAAAGGAGAAACAACTTGTTGGGGATCCCAGAATCATCATTCGCTATATAAAAGGTGAGTTTTCCAAGGTAAAATTTTTTTGCTTGCATGCTGCCAGTGAGAAGAAGAAGGGACAGTGTGCCATCGTTTTCCAAAAGTAAATTCTTACATATTTGACATTTACCAAGTAAGGCTTAAAAATATGATATTCCTATTGAAGACTTATTGTCGTTGTATTATTATGGAGGAGCAAAGTTTAGGGATATTTTGTAGGGTTCTGGATGAGAGAGAAGTGGTATTGATAGAGAAAGGAATGTGTTTGACCCTACTCTGTCAGTATGTAGTGTATCAGTCTCGAAAAAATGTTTATGGTAGTATAAGTAATAGGGAAATGATATCCTAAATGTCTACAATTCCTTCCTATATTACTTTGTTGTTGAACAAACCCTACCTTTCCCTGAATTCATCGAGTGGTGTGCAAACAGTTATTCATTTTCTGAAATATTTATTATGAGTCATACAACTTCAAAAATCCTCTATAGAATTGATGTGAAATCTATTCACAGGATGTTAAGTCTACCAGATAGTTTTCATGTAAACCCTAAATCCTTCAATGAGCAAGTCCTGATTGAGTTGTATAAAAATTACAAAACTGAAGTCAAATGTCAGTTCTTCTCTAGTATTCAAAAATTTGTTGATTCTCTAGAGGGTTTATTTCTGTCATACAATGTCAGTATTTTCAAAGATGAATTCCAATTGGTCATGTCAATGGTTAGTCAGGTTTTGGGTATGGATGATGATAAGCATGTCAACGAAGTCATTCTAGGTTTTCTGCTAGGTACAGGTTCGACTGACCATGAATCCAATTTAGTCCCTTGTTTCAATCTTGATGATTTTTTAGCTGAGGTAATCCATACCCAATTAGTTGAATTTCCTAAAGTTAGGTTCTTCAGGTACCATTCATATTTCTTGAACATGTTATTGTGTTCAAATGTGTCAGAGTTACAGTTCTTATCTATCATGTTTTCTCCAAACCTTCAAAAACAAATCAACATGTTCGAGTTCGTGAATACGATTATAGCTGAAATATACAAAATGATTTTCAATGATGTCTTACCTAGGGTATTGGAAGACATGACAATTATGTTGCAATCTTCTTCATAATAAAAAACAGGAGATTGGTTTTTGTACAAATAATTTACTATTATAAGAGTGTATCAATTCACTGGAGAACCATACATGTTACCTGCCTTCTTGTCGGCAAGAATATTTGCATTGGAGTTCATTAGACAAATGTTGTATGCAGAAGATGAACACTTTGGAGAGTTTAAAAAATATTCAAATGTTAAATTCCCTCTCAAAGTTGGTCAGTTCATTTTTAAGAATAAAAGCGCTCTCTTAGTGATTGAGAAATTATTGGAAGTTATGGACTTTGAAAAAGAGGGAAAAATGAATTATGACCCACACCATATTATTTCTCAGAGAAGGCAACTAAACAAAAACAAGCCATTTGATCATCAAATTGTTGAGGGATTAGATAAAATGGAAAATCTATCTAATGTTGAATAAATTGCAGAAGTTATGAAAGAAGGAATGATAGAAGCCAATGAAGATAAGAGAGACAAATTGGCTATAACAGTTCAAATGTCTATTAGTTCCAGTGTTATGAGTAAAAGGACTCTTTCTGAAGTAGATGGCATGGACGTAGATGAAGAGATTTCTAATAAAAAAATCAAAACGTATCCTTAGAATGAGCTAACCATTTCAGAATGAATATTTTCATAATATTTAAAGAAAATGGTTTTGTTTCAGAAAAAGTATGTGCAAATGCAGCAATATTCTTTTGGAGATGAAGGTAAAACAGAGTCTAGTTCTCGTTACAAATCTAAGATGGAGATGATGTCATTTTATGATGATAAAGAAATGCAGTCATTGGAGGAAACTAATAATCTTCTTCCTCGAGTTGGGAAATTGCTCAATAAAAAAACTTCATTGATTTCTCCTCGAGATGCAGAGAGAAATAACCTAAATTTTGTTGTGGTAAGTGATAAGAAGGTGTCTGAAATGGAAGTGAAGCTGCAAAAAAATTAGTGTTCCTGATAAAATATAGCTCCACAAATAAACCGGAGATGTCATTTATTCTAATTTGTTACATGCAACTGTGAAAATTACTAAATTGCAATCTCTTGTAGATAAAATGGAAATTCAATTAAAACATGAGAAAGTTGAAAATAAGGCCAATTTGATTCAAATAAAGAAGTTATATGGAGATATCATAAGCTTAGGGACTGAACCAAATAATTTCCAAGCAACGAAGAAGCTTATGGTAGAGAAAGATAATACCATTCAAGTTTTGAAAAAGAAGCTCAAGGTCCCTAACACTAAACATGTTCGATCTTCAGAATTGTTTGCATTACAGGAAGAAAAAGAGAAGTTCTACTAGGAAATGATGGATTATAGAGGGAAATTATTGAAGATGCAGGAGGAAAAAGATGAGTGGGAAACAGAAAAATCTGAGTTGATAGCTCAGCTTGCAAGGTTGAAAAAAGATCAAAATGATGAAAAAGAGGTTATGGAGGAATTGATGAATCAACCTTTCATTGATATTGATGAACCCCTTGTTAATGTTGAAAAACCATTAAATGAATTTTCTGCATATGTTCCCATGTCTCAGGTGAGTTTGAAGGAAGTGGAAATTAAAGGATTAAAGGATGAGAATTAAATGATCAAGTCAGAATTGGATAAAAGTATTGAAGAGAAGAACAAAGCATGGAATGAGAAGAGCCAATTACAAAAAAAATTCAATGAATTAAAAGAGAGAAATACAGGAAAAGCTCCTTTACAAGGAGCTAATCATTTGATCTGGGATACTTTGTCTGTAGAAATCACTAAATTCAGACATTATTTAAATTTTATCGATGATGAAAGTGCAGTAAATTTGGCTACTCAAATATTGAAATTAGCAAATGAAACCATTGGAATATAAATCTCTGAATACTACTCATAATGCTATGAATTTATTGAATTCTCTGACATATCAGAATCAGCAGGATATTGGGACCAAAGACAAAGTAGCTATTATGTTATGGGTGAAGCAATTTATTAATAAACATCAACTTATGAAAATTGTGTAGGATAAAGCGAATCAGATGTCTTCTCAAATCAAGGATTTAGGGGTAGCTTTTAAAAATTTATTTCATGATGGTCTCCCTTCTTCTTGGGATGACGAAGGACGATTGTTTTCCCAAGAACAATATCATAGCTTATTCGTACAAAATCTCATGGATCATTCTAAACTTGAATATTTAGTCAAAGGATTAACAGGAAAGGTTATTGTTGAAAAGTTGATACAAGACTTCGAAATATTGGACATGTTTTTAATTATTAAAAAAATATTACCAGCTATGTCTTATGAATCTTATGTGGATTCGGAGGTGTCAATAAGAGAGATGACAGAGTACGACACTCCAAATATAGAATAGTGGAAACTTGTGGAAAAATTTGGGAAAACAAAATACATATTACATTCATAAAGATAGGTGTTGGAGTCTCAGGAAGCTATTTGTTCGTGGTGCTTTGCAGTTATGGATTTTTCTATAATCAAGCAGTCTGTTATTTCAAACAAAGCATGTAATTATTATTCCTAGTTATTAGGGAAATGGTTACAGGAAACTTATTATTAACAGTTACTTGGCTTTTGAAGTTCTAGGAAGAAACTATTTTGTATATATTTGAACTTTATTGATGTATTAGGGGTTAATTGGACTGATGTTTTTGTGAGAACCTTTTTGAATAAAATTACAAAGTCGAATGTTGGTTAATCTTCAAAAATTCATGTGTTGTTTATGTAACAGTATGTGCTCTCTTTCCTTCTGAATGTTTTCAAAGTGTTTACCTTCCATTATGTTTTCTTTTATGTATTAATGTAGTGTTTAATAGTTTTAGAATTCATACATGTATGCTCTGGCTATTGTTTCAGATATTCACAAACATTTCTTCTAAAGTTGATATGGAATTCATCATGTGATGCTCTATATTGATGTACTATTCATGCCTCTTTCTTATCACCTGAAAATCAATGAATGACTGTAGCTAAATAATTATATTTCCTTTGTTGAAATTTTGAGTCGGCACCTTTGTATTATCTTTATCTGTTTTGACTCCATAGCCCAATGGTTACATGTTTTGTTTCAATGATCTACATAACTTAAAATTGTTGACTCCAATATCTGGAATTAGAGGAAATTTCAACTCAAAATGGGCCTCTTAAAAATAATTAATAAAATAATAGTTAAAATAGTAAAATAATATTTATTAATTTTGGAGTAAGAAAAGAAAAAAACTACTTTTTTGTTTTTATTTTCGGCATATCTCCCCATGTTTTTATTCAAATTTTGGTTGGGAGAGCTTGTTGGATGCGGAATTAAATTTCGCATCCAATGAGTAGCCACCTGGCATACTTTTGACGGACACTGCTACCCCAAAAATAAGAAATACCTGAAAAACATGATGATGACATGTTTTTTCAGGTATTTCTTATTTTTAGGGTAGCAAGGTCCATCAAATTTATGCCGGGTGGGTACTCGTTAGATGTGAAATTTAATTCCACATCCAACGAGCTCTCCCAATTGAAATTTGAGTAAAAACACGAGGAGATATGTCGAAAATACAAACAAAAAAAGTAGTTTTTTTATGATGCCTATCCGCAAATTTATATTAAAAAGGTGTTTAAGACCTATACGGTATTTCAAATTTAAAGCAAATTCATTTTCTAACACATGATGACATGGAATTTGAATTAGAGTTAAAAGGCCCATTTTGAGCTGAAATTTCCTCTAATGCCTTGTTGAATTTATATTTGAAAGATCCCTCCCTGGAAAGAAAACCCAGTTTCTTTCTAAAAGTGGTTTTGTTGTTACCTTGAGATTACCTTTCACAACCTTAGGTATATTTTAAGTGATAACAAATTGGCACTGTTTCCGGGGATGAAGGTGCAAATCATCCCTGGGAGGAATGACAAAGGTTTATAACAGATCAAGAAAAATATTTCTGTGGGAAAACATAAATTTTTTGTGAGTGAAGAAGGTTGTACATTTGCCTTGGTGATTCCAGTTTAAATTATTTCAATATTTCAAAAGACATCCTGGCTTTGAAAAGACATACATGAGGTAATTTTGATACTGAAGTTTTACGAAGTTTGGAAGATCCAGAAAAATTATTTAGAAAAGGAGAGAAATAAAAAATAGATATTTCTCTGTTTGGTGCATCGTCTTCTCAAGATTTTCATAGCACTCTTGATCAAGAATGGGAAATTAATGTTGAAAAGGGTTTGTTGAAATATAAATTTGAATCTGATCTTAAAAATATCGAATTCAACCCTTGTAGATTAGAATCCTATTTACTTGATTCTCTTTGTAGAGATCTTCAACAATCTGTGAAGGTTGAAGAAACATCTATTGTTCAAACCATTAAAAATTCCTTAGTTCATCCAAATCCACCTAGACCCATGGCATCCAAATTTTCTCCTTTACATTTTCCCGTTGTATTACATGACCTTCCCCAAAATTATTCCCAGAGAATTTCTTTATTTGATGGAGAGGGAGGCATAACAGCAAAGCAACATGTGGCAAAATTTGAAGATTTTATTGACTTAGAGGAAGTTTATTATGTAGATGTTAAAATGAGGTTGTTTGCTCAATTCCTATCAGGGGAAGCAAAGAAATGGTTTAAATATTTGCCAGCTGCATCCATTCTAACATTTCAAGATTTTCAAAATGCATTTCTAGAAAGGTGGGATGATAAACAAAACCCTTTACAGCTTCTGTCCTAATACAATAATCTTAAGAAAGGAGGTTTTGAATATGTTCATGAATTTTCAAGCTGGTTTATGAGAGTTTATAATTCCATTCCAGATGATATAAATCCTTATGCAGCTACTGCTAAACTTGATTATGTTGAGGCCTTTGACAATGACTTTTCATTTTCATTAAGGGAGAGAAATTCAGTGAGTCTTGCTGCTATGTTCACAGATGCTTTAGAAGTGGAAGGAAATATGATGGAAAGTGGAAAGATGAAACAACGAGATATTGATAGGAGGAAAATCAGAGAAGAAAGCATGCCTTGTTCTTCTTCTTCTGCCAATGATATTAAATTTGAAATGATGTTAAAAATAATGGAGAAGTTAATGGATATATTAACTATGGACAATTGATCATTTAATAGAAAACAGGCTGAGCCTCAAATAAGAAATCCAAATTTTAGAAGGCCAAATCCTCCTATGCCTCCACAAAATAGACAGAGAAATATGAGAAATCCAAGGAATCAAGAAGAACAATAGATTCGGCCACCTTTCCTTGAGAATTATGTTGCATATGAAGAAAATCCCGCTGAAAATGAAATTCATCTTTTTGGGGAATTAGATTTTGAGATATACCTCACTGAAGAAGAACATCATATGTTTACACAAGAAGATGGTAATAATGATTTTGAGAAGGAATTAGAGCAATATCAGAGAGGTTATTTGCATGCTATGGATGATGTACAAAGAAAGATTAGGTTGAGAAACAGAGATGTTGTTGTAAATAAAGAGAGTCCAAATTCAAACCAGCCTTCCACTAGTTCATTAAATACCAAGAAAGGAAATGAAATACAAAAACATCTTGTTGTGAATAAAGAAGTTGAGAATAAAACAGAAAAAATGAAACAAATGGCCCCAGCGGATGTAGAGAAAGTTACTTCTATCTTCAATCTGTAGAATGAACTTTCAAAATTGAAGATTTTTGTTCATTTTAATGAGTTATTGAGGAATCATGAATACAGGGATATGATAACGAGAATGGTTAAGGGTCAAGGATATTTTCAATCAAACATTTTACAATTGACAGATGATAATCCTACTATTTCATTTGGGCCAAAGGTTGAAAATATAGATGATGAAGAGGTTCCTCCATTTTATTTGAGTTTGAATGTGCATGATATGGTTGTACATAATGCCATGTTAGACTTAGGTACGTCACATAATTTAATGCCTGAAGGAGTGCTGGAAAGTTTGGGGTTGGAAATTAAGAGGCCATATAAATATTTGTATTCCTTTGATTCTAGGAGGGTGAAGTGTCTTGGTCTAATTAAAGATATGGTAGTATATTTAAATAAATTTCCATCCAAAACTGTAGTGATGGATTTTGTAGTAGCAGATATTCCACCAAAATTTGGAGTATTGTTATCAAGATCTTGGACTTCAAAGTTAAAGGGTAGTTTACAAATGGACATGTCATACGCCACTATTCCTGTCCAGAATGGGAGTAGGAGGTTATATAGTGAGAAGAGAACGCCTTATGTAGTAAGCAGCCAAGATAGACCTAATATCTGTCATATATATTCCATTGATCTTGATTTGGTCTCTTCTATTTTATTTAATGATATTATCCCATGTGATCTAGAATCTACATTGCAAACTAAATCTGAAAACAATGAAGAAAAATAAAAGGAGCAAGATGCTCTAGAAAAGAAACAGAAAAGAGAAGGATTGTGGACTATGTATTTTGATGGGTCTGTGGCAAAGGTTCGTGTTGGTGTTGGAGTATACATAATTTCTCCTATCAGGGATTTTAAAGCTTTATCATATAAACTAACATTTGAATGCACAAATAATGTAGCTAATTATGAAGCTTTATTACTTGGCCTGCATGCATTGAAATATTTGGGGGCGCAGAGGATACAAGTTCTAGGAGATTCAGAGCTTGTAATAAACCAGGTAAATGACATTTATCAAACTAGAAATCCCCAGATGAGGGCTTATAGAAATGAAGTATGGGACATGTTTGGTAACTATTTTATAGAACATACAATTAAGGTGGTTCCTAGATATGAAAACACAGTAGTTGATTCCCTGGAAGTTGCTGTTGGTAAATTTAAAATTCCAAGTGTTGGTCAAAGAGAATACCAAGTGGATATTGTACATAGACCGTCCATACCTAATAATTCTAAATATTGGCAGGAATTTGAAGATGATATGCAAATGAAAATATTTTTAGAATTATCTGGGGAATTTGTGAATACTAATATTGATGGTGAAAATGATAATTGTGAAAATTTCCAAGATGCTGAAGAAAGTAAAGAAGAAATGATTAATACCGAAAGGCTAAAGGGAACTCTAGGAGGAAAGGATATCATTCAATTAAAAAGTAATTTTATTCCAAGAGGTTTAATTCCCTTAGAGAAGCTTTTTGATCAAAATGATGTTGCAAAAGATCCAAAAGTGAAACCTGTTGACAATGCTATTAAGGATAAAAATATTGGTACTGAAGAAAGTCCAAAGATTGTGAAGTTGTCTAAAAATTTCAGTGCCAAAGAAAAGGAAGAGTACATGAACTTGATGAAGAAATATACAGATGTATTCACATGTAGTTATGACGATCTCAAGGAATAAGATACTTCAATAATACAACATACTATTCCAATCAAACCTGGAGAAAAACCTTTCAGACAGAAACTCAAACTTGGATAAATCCAAAGGTGTTGCTAGTTATTGAGAAGGAGATAAAAAAATTGTTTGATGCAAAAATTATTGTGACTTTGAGATTCTCAAGGTGGGTTGCTAATTTGGTTCCTTTCAGAAAGAAAAACGGAAAAATAAGGATTTGTATAGATTTCAGGAATTTGAATAAAGTCTCAATGAAAGATAATTATCCCTTGCCAAAGATGGATCATATTTTTCAGAAAGTGGTCGGAGCAAAAAGAATTTCGACTATGGATATTTTTTCAGGGTATAATCAGATCAAAGTGTCATCTGAAGATCAAGAAAAGACTGCTTTTACCACACCATGGGGCACTTTTATGTATGCAAAGATGCCTTTTGGTTTGATGAATGCAGGGGATACCTTCCAACGTGCCATGGATATTGCTTTTGCAGGAGAAATAGGTAAATTTGTGGTAATTTATATGGATGATATCATGGTATATTCAAGATCTGACAAGGAGCATATTCACCATTTGGAAATTTTTTTTTTTAAATGCAGAAAATTCAGTATATCATTGAATCCAAAAAAATAAAATTTCACATTAGAGGGGAAGTTGTTCGGTCACATAATGTCAAAAGATGGAATAAATATTGATTCGGATAGAGTTGGTGTAATCTTGAAGGTAGGAGAATGAAGAAGCAAAAAGGAAATACAATCATTCCTAGGGCAAGCAAACTTCTTGAGAAGGTTTATCCTAGTTTTGCTGAAATATTAATGAATATCACAAATATGTTGAGAAAGGGTCATGAAATAAAGTGGATAACAGAGGCTAAGAAATATTTTAAAGAAATAAAACAAGCCATTTCAGAAGCTCCTGTGCTAGTGAGTCCAAACTTCAATAAATATTTCTTAATATTTTCATATGCTTCAAAACATACTATTGTTGCAGTCTTGTTACAGAAGAATAATGAAAATATGGAGCAACCTATAGCCTTTTTCAGTAAGATGTTGAGAGATGGAGAATTAAAATATGATATTATGGAGAAATAGGCATACTCTTTGGTTAAGGCCTTAAAATATTTCAGGGTATATATTCTTCATTCACATATAATTGCTCATGTTCCAACCATGGGGAATTCACTTAGTGAACCTCTCACATAGCACGTGCGATCGTGGGATATTAAAGAATACCCTTAATTTCGAGAGATATTGACACAAACTCTTTTTGTTGAAACCCCCTCCCAATACTTAAAACTTCCTCCCCACCCCTTTTTATGCCTCAATCCTTATAAACCACCCTACCCACCCCCACCTTAAACCCCACATCCCCCAAATACCTGCAATATATTGGTTTTATTTTTTATATTTTAAAACCCACAATATGAACTAACATGATAGGATATTGGTAAACAAGTGAAGCCCCCGTGGTTCCAACTAGTGCAGTAAAAGGAATTCTTACACAGCCTTATCTAGAAGGAAGAAGAGCAAAATGGATAGCAACATTATTGGAGTATGATATAGAAATTAGGCCTACCAAGTTGATTAAAGGGAAAGTACTCACAAAGATGTTGACAGATTCAAATTGTGAATCTTCACAGCTTATTTTCTTATCTAGTCAATATCATCAGTTGGACACAGGGGTGGAGATCATGATTTATTTCATGACATATTCATGGTATTCTGATATAGTTCATGTTCTTCAAAACTTACAAGCTCCTGTAGGATTAATTAAAACTATAGCAAGATCTGTGAAGTTGAAAGCTGATAAATTATGTATTTTAAATCAGTATCTTTATTGGAAGGATCCTGGAGGTGTGTTACTTAATTGCCTTTTGTAAAATGAAGCCTAGCAAATGTTGAAGGAATTTCATAAAGGAGACTATGGGGGACATCACTCTTGGAAAGTGATAGCAAACAAAATTTTGAGAGCTGGTTTTTATTGTCCATCATTGCTTTTGGATGTGTACAAAGAAACTAGTACATGTCACCAATGCCATATTTTTTATGGAAAAAGAAAGGTGATTCCACTTCCTCTTAATCCAATAACAGTAGAAGCTCCTTTTCAGCAGTGGGGTTTAGATTTTATTGGATAAGTAAACCAAAATTATTTAGGGCAACATAAGTGGTTTTAATAGCTACAGACTATTTCATGAAGTGGATTGAAGCAATACCTACCAGGAGAGCTACTAAGACAGTGATTATGAATTTTCTTGAAGAAAATATATTGGCTAGGTTTGGTTGTCCCAAAATAATTGTGACTAATAATGCAATAGCTTTTAAGTCCAAAAAGATGATTAACTTTTGTCATAGATATCATATCAGTCTAAATCATTCAACTGCTTACTATCCACAAGGAAACAAACTGGAAGAGTCTTCTAATAAGAGTTTGGTAAGAATTATTAAGAAGTTGTTAGAAGATAACAAAAGAGCTTGGCACACCAAGCTTAAGTATGCTTTGTGGGCTAATAGAATTAGCACTAAAAGGGTAATTGGAATGTCTCCTTTTCAATTAGTGTATGGAACTGAAGTCATTTTTTCATCATTGGTTGGTGGACCAATTATGAAATATTTTTAGGAACAACAAGACGAGCTGAACCATATGCAGAGAAGAATAAACCAAATTATTGAATTGGAGGAGCAAAGAAATAAATCTTATGATAAAGTGCAGATACATCAAGAAAAAATGAGAAATATCTTTGATAGAAAGGTGAAAAAAAATAGTTCCAAATTGATGACTTGGTACTAAAATGGGATGCTCCTAGGGAAGATAAGCATGGAAAATTTGACCACATGTGGGTAGGTCCTTATGTTATTGCAGGTCACGGAGGAGAAAATGCATTCATTCTGGAATATCAGAATGGGGTTTTGCTGGGTAGTGGCCCTGTTAATAAAATATTTTTAAAACACTACCTGTCCTAAGGCAGAAGGTCAAATTTGTACCATAGTTTGTAGATATTTTTTTTTCTTAAAAGTAGTACAGATGGAGAACCAAATAGATTTGAAGCCCGGAGTGAAGGCCTTAAGATTTTGGAGGGTAGCCATTTTCTTTATATATATATATATATTTGAAAAAATAAAAGTTTGGAGGTTTTTAGATACAAAAGTCAGAAGCATGCACCTGGTCTACGAGTTCTTTGATACCTCAGAGGGAGGATATCATCCCTACTTGGAGCCATTTGTTAGCACCGTCTATGTTGAACAATTGAGGAAGGATATGATCAAAAAAACGATAAGGGGATATATTAAAAATGGATAAAAGGTTAGTATTCTTGAGTTTTTATCAATTTGCGCACATTGATTAATTTAGTACACAATTGGAGGGTGAAGATTTGTGATCGTGCATATCTACGGTTGCACATTGATCTGTTGAAACAATTTGCACTAGAAACAAGTTTTGATGGAGAGTAGAATGGGTTAATAAGATAACAAAATTGACATGCATGAGATAAAGAAGAGTAAATCTATGGTCATAAGGTAATCCATGATGTGGAGATGCAAGGTTGAATGAGGAGAAAGTTTGGTGGATTGCATAGAGTGGATTTGATCCAACAGTCAAATAAGGGAGGAAATCTTATCAACAGTTATAGTCTAATCCAGAGCTCAAACTTGTGAGATAATTAAAATGGATGAGCGGTAGCAGAATTCAAACCACTTTCCACATGGCGTTTTTTAGTGAGTTTTTTCGAGGAAAGTGGTAAAGGAGAAACAACTTGTTGGGGGTCCCAGAATCATTATTCTTTGTATGAAAGGTGAGTTGACTAAGGTAAAGTTGTTTTGTTTGCACGCTTCTGGTGAAAAGAAGAAGGGATAGTGCGCCATCGTTTTTCGAAAGTAAATTCTTACATATGTGACAATTACCAGGTAAGCCTTAAAACTCTGAGATTCTTGATGAAGACTTATTGCCTTTGTTTTATTATGGAGAAGGAGAAGAGTTCAGGGATATTGTGCAGGGTTCTTGATGAGAGCAAAGAAGTGGTTATTGATAGAGAAAGGAATGTGTTTGACCCTATTCTGTCAGTATGCAGTGTATCAGTCTCAAAAGAATGTTTATGGCAATATAAGTCACAGGAAAATGGTATCCTAAATGTATGCAATTCCTTCCTGTATTACTTTGCTATCGAACAAACCCTACCTTTCCCTAAATTTGTCAAGTGGTGTGCAAAAAATTATTCGTCTTCTGAAAGAGTTATTATAAGTCATACAACTTCAAAAATCATCTATAGAATTGATGTGAAATATGTTCACAGAATGTTAAGTCTGCCTGATAGTGTTCTTGTAAACCTTGAATCCTTCAATGAGCAAGTCCTGATTGAGTTGTATAAAAATTGAAAAAATGAAGTCAGATGTCAGTTATTATCTAGTATTTTAAACATTGGTAAGTTGTTAGAGGGTTTATTTCAACCATACAATGTCAGTATTTTCAAAGATGAAGTCCAATTGGTCATGTCAATGGTTAGTCAAGTTTTGGTTCTAGATGATGATAAGCATGTCAACGAAGTCATTCTGGGTTTTTTGCTAAGTATAGGTTCAACTGACCATGAATCCAATTTAGTCCCTTGTTTCAATCTTGATGAGTTTTTAGTCGAAGTAATCCATACCCAATTAGTTGAATTTCCTAAAGTTAGGTTCTTCAGGTGCCAATCATATTTGTTGAACATGTTATTATGTTCAAATGTGTTAGAGTTACAGTTCTTATCTACCATGTTTTCTCCAGACCTTCCAAAACAGATCAACATGTTCGAGTTCGTGAATATGATTATGGATGAAATATACAAAATGCTTTTCGATGATTTCTTACCTAGGGTATTGCAAGACATGACAATTATGTTGCAATCTTCTCCAAAAGACAAAATAGGAGATTGGTTTTTGCACAAAGAATTTACTATTATAAGAGTGTATGGGTTCACTGGAGAACCATACAGGTTACCTGCCTTCTTGACGCCAAGAATATTTGCATTAGAGTTCATGAGAAAAAGGTTGTATGCAGAAGAGGAACAATTTGGAGCGTTTAAAAAATATTCTAATGTTAAATTCCCTCTTAAAGTCAATCCTTTCATTTTTAAGAAGAAAAGCACTCTATTAGTGATTGAGAAATTATTGGAGGTTATGGACTTTCAAAAAGAGGAAAAAATGAATTATGACCCACACCATATTATTTCTCAAAGAAGGAAACTAAACAAAAACAAGCCATTTGATCATCAAATTGTTGAGGGATTAGATAAAATGGAAAATCTGTCTAATTTTGAAGAAATTACAGAAGTTATGAAAGAAGGGATGATAGAAGCCAATGAAGATAAGAGAGACAAATTGGTTGTAACAGTTCAAATGTCTGTTAATTCCAGTGTTATGAATAAAAGGAATCTTTCTAAATCATATGGCATGGACATAGATGAAGATGTTTCTAATAAAAAATTCAAAACACATCCTCAGAATGAGCTAACCATTTCAGAAGAAATATTTTCAGAAGATTTAGAGAAAATGGTTTTGTTTTAGAAAAAGTCTGTGCAAATGCAACAATATTCTTTTGGAGATGAAGGTAAAGGATGAGAATGAAAATATCAAGTCAGAATTGGCTAAAAGTATTGAAGAGAAGAATAAAGCGTGGAATGTGAAGACCCAATTACAAAAAAAATTCAATGAATTAAAAGAGAGAAATACAGGAAAATCTCCTTTATTGGGAGGTAAACATTTCATCTGGGATACTTTGTCTGTAGAAATCACTAAATTCGGACATTATTTAAATTTTATCGATGATGAAAGTACACTGGTAAATTTGGCTGCTCAAAGATTGAAATTAGCAAATGAAACCATGGAAAAGAAATCTTTGAATACTGGCCATAATGGTGTTAATTTCTTGAATTCTCTGACATATCAAAATCTATAGGATCAAAGACAGGGTAGCTATTGTGTTATGGGCGAAGATTTTATTAATAAACATCAACTTATGAAAATTGTGCATGATAAAGTGAATCAGATGTCTTCTCAAATCAAGGATTTCAGGGCAGCTTTTAAAAATTTATTTGATGATGGTCTCCCTTCTTTTTGGGATGAGGAAGGAAGATTATTTTCCCAGGAACAATATCATAGCTTATTGGTACAAAATCGCATGGATCATTCTAAATTTGAAGATTTAGTCAAAGGATTAACATGAAAGGTTATTGTTGGAAAGTTGAAAGAAGACTTTGAAATATTAGACAGGTTTTTATTTATTAAAAAAATATTACTAGCTATGTCTTATGAATCTTATGTGGATTCAGAGGTGTCAATAAGAGAGATGATAGAGTACAACACTACAAATATATAACAGTGGAAAATTGCGAAAAAAAATTGGGAAAACCAAATACATATTACATTCATAAAGATAGGAGTTGCAGTCTCAAGAAGCTATTTGTTTGTGGTGCCTTGAAGTTATGGATTTTATTGTAATCAAGTAGTCTATTATTTCAAGAAAAGCATGTAATTGTTATTCCTAGTTATTAGGGAAATGGTTACAAGAAACTTATGATTAACAGTTAGTTGGTTTTTGACGTTCTAGGAAGAAACTATTTTGTATATATTTGAATTTTATTGATGTATCAGGGGTTGGAAGCCGTAAGATTGGACTGATGTTTTTTTTAGAACCTTTTTGAATAAAATTACAGAGCCGAATGTTGGTTAATCTTTAAAGATTCATGTGTTGTTTACATTACAATCTATGCTCTCTTTCCTTGTGAATGTTTTCTAAGTGTTTACCTTCCATTTTGTTTTCTTTCATGTCTGAACGCAATGTTTAATAGTTTCAGAATTCATACATGTATGCTTTGGCTATTGTTTCATATATTCACAAAAATTTCTTCTAAAGTTGATATGGAATTCATCCTGTGATGCTCTATATTGATGGACTGTTCATGTTTCTTTCTTATCGCCTGAAAATCAATGAATGACTATAGCTGAATAATTATCTTGCCTTTGTTGAAATTCTAAATAGGCAGCTTTGTATTATCTTTATCTGTTTTGACTCCATAGCCCAACGGTTACATGTTTTGTTTCAACCATCTGCATAACTTAAAATTGGTTACTCCAATATCTGGCCTTGATAAATTTATATTTGAGATATCCCTTTCTTGAAAGAAAATCCAGTTTCTTTCTAAAAGTGGTTTTACTGTTACCTTGACATTACCTTTCACAACCTTAGGTATATTTTGAGTGATAACACTATCGATGGCACTACTTGGCCAATCTAAATCAACATAACCTTACATGTTAATATTTGGATCTGCCTTATTCTTGAGCCCATAATCAACTGTACCCTTCGAGTACCTCAGAATATGCTTTGCAGTAATCAGGTGAACATGTCTCGGATTCATCAGGAATTTTCTCAATGTGTTCACAGCAAATAAAATATCTAGTCTGGTATTTGTTAGGTACATCAAGGATGCAATCATCTGTCGATACATCGTAGCATCAACCGATGAAGCATCACTCAATAGCTTCAAGTTTGATTCCATAGGTGTGTCCATATCCTTGAAGTCCATCATCCTGAACCTATTCAGGATCTCTACTACATATTTCCCTTGTCCTAGGGAGATCCCATCTGCATTCTGCCACACCTCCATGCCTAGAAAGTAGCGCATCATACCCAAGTCCTTCATCTTGAACTCGGAAGCAAGCTTCCTGTTTGTATGAGCAATCAATCCATCCACACTTGTTACAAACATATCATCTATGTACAGTAGGAGTATCACTGTGATCCCTTCTTCAACCTTGTAGTAAAGGTTAGAATTTGCTTTACTCTTGGTAAAGCCAAAATTGGATAGGAAGATGTCAATTCTATCATACCATGTCCTGGGTGCCTATTTCAAACCGTACAGGGATTTCTTCAATTTACACACATAAGTCTCCATATCATGTGTCTAAAAAACGAGTGGTTTCTCCACATACACTTCCTCTTCTACTACACCATTCAAGAAAGTAGTCTTGACATCCATTTGGTGTATCTTCTATTTCATTACTGCAGCCATAGCAAGTACTGATCTGATGGAAGTGTATCTGGCTACAGGTGCAAATGTTTCTTCATAATCTATTCCTTCTTACTGGGAGAAGCCGCGGGCCACAAATATTGATTTATATTTCTCTATGCTTCCATATGTAGCATGCTTGATCTTGTAAATATACTTGGAATTCACAAGAGACTTCCCTTCTGGTCTAGGGACAACATCCCAGACATCATTCTTCATGATCAACTGATATTCCTTGATCATAGCATCCTTCCATTACTTCTTCTTTGTTTCTTCTTCATAGTTGGAAGGTTCTTTATCAACGATGTCACATAATAGTGCTACATAACCGGAGCAAGACCTAGTTCTTTTCCTCTCTCTATGCATTTCTTCTGGAGCCCCGTATCTTTCTGCACCTTGGATAGCTTCTCATACCCATGCAGGTTTCATCTTGTTAGGATTCTTCTCTTGGGGTGGATCTATAGGTTCCCATGGTTCTTCTATTTCTCGATCTTCATCTTGATTTGCATTGTTCATAGTTGTATCTTGAATTCTGGGTACTTTTGTTTCTTAAGAGTCTTCAATTGATCTCTTTCTGGAATTGTTGTAAGCTGAGTATTCATCAAATGTTACATTTCTACTAATATCGATCTTCTTGAATCACGGGAAGTATATTCTCTAAGCTTTCGAGCTTTCACTATATTCCACAAATATACCCTTCTTTCGAGAAGGATCTAACTTTGTACTCTTTTCTTTTGGAATGTGTATGTATACTGGACAGCCCAATATTCTGAGATGGTTGACCTCTAGTTTCTTGCCAAAAAATACTTCTTCATTTGTCTTGTTCTCAAGTACTCTGTGTGGAGTATGGTTCTATACATAAACTGATGTCTTGGCAAAGTTCTTCCCATAGATGCATTGGAATATCTTGATCATGAATCATTGCCCTTACAGCTTCCATGATCATTCTATTCTTTCTTTCTACAATCCCATTCTATTGTGGATTATATGGAGTGGTCAACTTCCTCTTAATCCCTGAATCTTTGCATAACTCTTTGAATTCATTTGATGTGAATTATCTAATCGAAAGGTTTTGATCTTCTTTTCTGTGTGGTTCTCAATCAAGGCTTTGAATTCCTTGAACTTGGTGAATACTTCATATTTGTTCTTCAAGAAGTATATCCATGTCTTCCTAGAAAAATCATCAATGAAAGAAACATAGTATACATACCTGCTTAATGAACTTGATGACATCAGACCGCATACATCAGAGTGGATGATTTCCAAGATCCATTTTTCCTTGCTTTTGCTACTTGGAAATGTCTTCTTTGTGTTCTTTCCTTTTGCACATCCTTTGCATATACCCTCATGTTTTTCCTGTATTTCTGGAAGACCTTCAATAGCTTTTCTTGCAAGTGGTAGTGCTCTGTAGTGCACATGTGCAATCCTTCTATGCCAAAGTTCATTTGGCTCTACTGAATCATGGACCAAGGCTTTTTCTTGTTGGCCCTTCAGTTCGCATAGTCCTCCATCTTTTTCCCCAATCACTACTGCATCATCTATAGTCTTTCCCTTTGGCCACATAAGAACTTGGCCATCTATAAATGCAACCCTTATTACTTTTTCATCCAATTCAGATATGGAGAGGAGATTCTTCTTAAGTCATGGTACAAGCAAGACATCCTTCATCTTCATAGACTTTCCAGAGTCTATCTTATAAAAGCATTTGCCACTACCTTTTACTGGATACTGGTAGTCATCCCCAAGTTTCACCTTTTGAGGTGACTCATGTTCAGACAGTTTCACAAAGGATTCTTTGAATCCCGTCATATGTTTGGAAGCCCCACTGTCTATAAGCCAATCATTGATTCCATGTGTGATAGTTCCTGTAAGAGCGTAAATCAGAACATATTCTTCATCACTTGAAGAATCGTCACTTTCTTGTTTGATTCTCTTTGTGGAAGGTTCATCATCCTTTGCAGCATGAGCTCTTCTCTTGTTTCCCTTCTTCTTGTGAGAGCCATTTCTATTCCTAGGACAATATCTGGCATAGTGAGCTCTCTCATCACAAGTAAAACATCTGAGTTTAGATAGATCTTTGATATGTTTTCTTGAGTTACCTTTCTAGTGAGAATTCTTACCTTTTGGATAATGATAGTCCCTTCTACTTTTCTTGGAGTGTACTGTGAGAGATTGATCTCCACTTCCCATATTTTTTTCTCAAGCTACTATCCAAGATTCTTCTTGTGAGCATTCTTCCCATGGTATATTGAAGTTGACTAGCTTTATTCTAGCACAAATACCTTGAATGAAGGAGTCACGTGACCTAGGGAGCCCATCCAAGGTAGTCATCACAATCTTTGCATTCTCCACTTCTTCATTCACTGCTTCAAGTTGTTCTTTAATATGAGAGACCCTTATAAAGTATCCTATTATAGCTTTGTGATGTACCTTGTGTTAGTCATGGTTTCCATTTGCATTCAAAAGAATAGAGACAAGCCCATAATTTGGAGGATAGTAATATAGTTAATAAATGTGAATGATACAATTCATGAAATTAGTTAAAGAAAATGGTCATAGTATAGTATGTAAGAGACATGAATATTCTAATTGATGCAACCCTGTATCATAATAATTAATATAATTATTATAATTTAGGTGTATTTCAAAGTTAATAACATTGTGACCTTGGTGGTCGGCTTGAAATCCAATGCACACAACATTGAAACAAAAACTTATTGACTGAAAAGGACATATTTTGTTGTTGGCCCTACTGTTTTGTAGTAAGATATGATAAGATAACTTTATTAATGTTCAACAAGAGACAAAAAAATTAGGTCATAGAGACTAAGATAGTAAAGTAGGAAAAAAACATTTTTCTCACCAAGTGAAATCTAATGAATAGAGTTAGAGAGATTTGGAAAATAGTGTGCTGATTGAAACCTACTATGCTCACCATTAAACTACAACCCCATTACTCAAAATGATATATTCTGTTGGTGGACCTGTTGCTTTATAGTGAAAAATGATAAGATAATTTTGTTAATGTTCAATAAGAAACTAGAAAAGTACGCCAAAGATACTAATATGTTAAAGTAAATCATCTCCATGTGAACAAACGCACAACATCACAAACCCATTAGTATACTAGAAAAAGATGCACAAATTCATAACAATTGCATAAAAAGAAATAATGACTCATGCCTGAACTACTTGCATAGACCATATAATGAAAATAATTATATGTGTCCATATAAACCACCTTTCTATATTTTATACAATTTGACCAAATGCATTATCACATAAATAGTTACAAATACACATAAATTCAGACATACAAAACTCAACATTTAACAACAACAAAAAAAAGTAACGCACGTGTGAGTTTGTGTGAACCACACGGAATGACAGAATGACTGCTAGGTAATAGTTTACCACCCCACAATAGGAACACATTGTGAATGCCATCGTTTGAGTTGAGGCTATGAACTAAAAAGGGTGATGGATTCACACTACACCCACACATACTCACCTCTCATGAGTATCCCATAGGGAAACCACCAGGCTACGTGTTAGATGAGGATAGCACACTATCTTGACCATACACAAGAGAAAACACTACATCCATTTTTTGAGCACTTGCTAGACTTTATGTTAGTCACACATTCCTTTGTTGATCTTATCTCCAGAGAAGAGACCTATTCTACCAACCTAAGCACTATTCAAAATGCCTTCAACACCTCACAACCTTCGATGCTTATACTCTTCACTATCATCCATCAATGGATGCATGAAATAAAATCATCGAAGATCGAAATATGACCTGTCAAAATTGGCCCACTCAACTGTTAAATAACTCAATATCCCTTTGTGGCTAATTCACCACAACAATCCAACCCCAATTTCATGCTCTAAGAAATGTTATGCATGCAGATGGGAGATAAAAACAACACATCACAAAAGAGATGGATTTTAAAGGAAAAAGAACCTCAAACAAAATGGAGAAAACATATTATTTATAGAAACTTGGTTAAAATGAATGAAATTGTAAGAATTGACTTCTATCAAGGTAACGGTCAACACTTTCTTAGTACACATTTTAAATGAACAATGGAGGAATTCTATGGGTTCCTTGTGTCCCTTGAACTCTCTCTCCATTCCTAAAGAACAAGAAACTAAAAAAAAATGGTGATGAAGAACCTACGAAATGGAGAAAAATATTACTTGTAGCAACTTGTCAATAATGCATGAGAGTCTTGGGTGTTGACATCTATCAAGGTAACGCATTATCATGCCACCATTCACATGGACAGTTCCCCTCTCACTCTTTCTTCCTTCCATTCAACAAATATCAATTGATAGCCCATCCTCATGTTCCCTTTGTCCATTCCATGTTTAGTTTTTATTAATTTGAATTAGATAATTACATTGTTTAGTATGAGGTCCAAACTTTGGAAAAAAAAATTGAAACACATAGACTACACAATTTACATATTTATGACTAGTTTCTTGGCCTACTTGAACTCTCACTAGGAATTTGCATGATTACATACGTCTGCATATATACATTATTTACATTTGTGGTGACCTTAACTGGACACCAAGGAAAAACTCATAGTAACCTTTGATTTGGCACTTATGCACATAATTACATATATACATGATATTTGCACATGACCCGTGCTAAAAAAGAGGACAAAACAAGGTATTACAGTCCCATACCACTTAGGATATAACTAGCTTCAGTGCAGTTATGGATCAAGCAAAATTGGGTACATTGTCTTCGTGAAATCCTTCGTATCCTAGGTTGCATAATCCAACCCAATTTTCTTCCATTGCTTTGATCCTAGTGCTTTATAATCAACACATGTTTGTGTACCTATTTAGGATGCATGAAACACTAGTTTGGAATGCCTCATCGAGTTCCACCGGAATCAAATTCCAATCAATCAATAACTTTAACATTAGTATGGAAAATTGGAAATGATCTTCAAGGGTATATGTCTTGCAACCTGCCTTTTGTTCCAAATGTCTTCAATTTTTATTTGTTGAATTTTTTTCTTAAATGGGAAGCGGCAAGTAAAGGTTAATGAAAATTAGTGAAACGACCAAAGATCAGATTTATAGAATGTATCTGAAAAATTAGGTGGCTAAAAGTATTTACAAAACAAGATTTGATACCAATATTACGAAGTCATGTTTGATAACTATTAACTCTTCCAAACCCAATAGGAGAGGGAAGAAAATCCATAAAGGATAAACAAACTATCTTTGAATGTGAATAATAGGATTGATGATATACCAGACCTCTTGTAAAAATATAAATATCACTGATTGGACATGCTGGTGAAAGGTGATGATCTTTGGTGATTCGTTAATATATTATTATTTATTATTGTTGCTCTTATGTAATTACATGTATTACTTTTTACGTACATTACATCGAATTAATTGCATTGGATGAAAACTTACTCAACTAGCAGCGTCTTCTTTTCCTTTTTCATTTTTTTCTCATACCCATATTCAGTATATTGATGTTGTTATTTTCTTTCGTGTTACAGGAAATGAAAATTCTTTTATAATGTTACCAATCTAAATTTAACAAGTGCATTTAGTGGTCTCTTAAAAGACTACGATGTATATGTCCTGCTTAATTTGGTGTTCGGTTTAATTGGGATTGATTTTCCAGGCCATCTCATGTTTTTTTTTATGGTTTTTAGCTAATATGTCTTTAGATCTATAAGTTTCATCGGAATAAATGTGGGAATAGATCAGAATAAAGTACGTGAAAATGGATATCGCTAGGATAGGTCAAAATTAGAGTCAATATTTTTTTAAGTTGATCTGATGTTTTTTTTATTGATCAAAAATTGGTTGAAATGGTCGACATGCTAGTAAAAATAACCAAAAAAACCCATTAAAAATACTAGAACACCCTTTCAAAAATATGAAACGCCACTAAGTGTTTCAGCCATGTTCCAAAGGCAATACGAAGAAGCACTTTTATGAAATGCCAAAATGCATCTTGAATTTGAACACCTTCTGGTGGATCTTTCTGTAACATAGATTTACATTCGTTGAAAGTGACAGAAATCTCAAAATAGACTAACATTGATTCATTCACATAAGTTATTTTTATTAAATATGATTGACCCTGTTTTAATTTTTATCATTCTCTCTCCTTATATTTTTTATGTTCTCTTTTCTAGAGCCTATGTCAATAACTTGAAAATTTTGGACATTTTGTATCCTTGTATATGTTTGTTGATAAGGAACATTGGGGACCATTTGAATTTTTGGAAATAATGGTAACTTTGTCTACAACAACATGATATATTGACAATGTCCTCTTCAATCAAAGAGTTGAAGCAACTGACAATGATATCTTACTGGGTGCTTAAAAAAGTGGAAATATTGGTTCCTACTATGAATGGGTTTTTATCATATAATGCTCCTGAATACAATGGGATTTGTAATTCCCTTGTCTCTCATTCTCCATATCCTAAAATTGTTCCTCATCAATCTAAAATTGCAGCAACAAGTGTTGCACCTCCAACATCTACTCCACATGTGGGTTCTGTCATTAATGATCTGTTTGGGTTTTTCCCTGTTATGACTCCACCATCAGTTTGTTCATTAACACATAGTCCTAAAACAACATTGATTCAGTAGAAAAGGTATCAGCTTGCAATTGCTCTAACACAAGCTTTCTTTTTCTCTATCTTAGTTTCCTATACCCTTACAATCAACTAGTACTCTATGATTACGCTCTTCGTTGTATCATATCTACCATAAAGTTCCACTAAATAATTCTTTTGAAAGTAAATATTTTTAGAGAATCGTATCCCTTACATGACATTTAGATTGATAAAGGATCCTCAAAAATCATGCCAAATTCAGAACTATTTCACCCATTAGAATATTTTGACATACACAAGATGGTTTCTCGTAATCGTTCTTTGTTTTCACAAGCCACCACTTATGAAATCTAGACCATAGGTGGATGTGGCTTACATTTACACAACACCGTGTCTAATCCAAAGTTGTTATATGTGCACCTGGTGATGATTCCTATGGAATTTGGAAGCATGAAGTTGTCTAAATTCTATTCTTATCTCAAAGCTTCTTTGCACCTCTTTTGAGGCATTCTTTTTTGTGCATATTTTTCTTTTTCCAACTTTTATACTTGTTAATTGAGATCCTATTGGTACTCATCTATATCTACATTTTTTATAATTTCCCATCTTATTGAACTTCCTTTGGTCATCCATGGACATTATTGGAGTTTATTTCTTTGTTTCAAGTTCCATTAAGGGTATGCTTACGAATTGGTTTGAACCTTTACTGTGAAGTCAGGTAGTGTAACTCTCTAGTCAGTTATGTTTAATTACTTTGTGATTAATATTGATTATTGCATAAATTTATATGTTCAACGAATAGATAAATGGATGCCTATAATTGTCCAAACATTAGGGCCTTAATTTTTTAAGGAAAATTATTTTTCTTCGGAAGTGCAACTTTTTAACCAGTTATGTTTGATCACTTCGACATTAGTTTGGAAATTGCTTAAATTTAATTGTTAAATGGATGACTATAACCATCCACACTTTAGTGGCCTGTTGTTTTAGGGAAATTGATTTTTAAAGGAAGAGAAGAACACACTATAAAAAATGGGAGGACATTGATCCGATGGGATCAAAAAACAAAGGGAAGATATGAGAACTCAAAAATTCTTAGTGTCCTTTCATTTACCCTCAAATACCAAATTGAAGTATAACCACCACTACATCATACAAAAATCCAAAGGGAGTACAACCTGTATCCTTGTGAGATTGTGGTTGATTCTAGCTTGATCATACAGAGGATTACTTCTGTGAGAGCTTATATAGAAAAATACTTACAAAATGCATACCCCTTAGCTTTAGTTCCTATTCATAAATGGAAGATAAAGTTGTAATAACCCTTATATTTAGTTCCTAATACCCCATTTGTTAAACGCCAGACTTATGATCGTCCATGTTACTTATGTTCTTTTTCATTATGGACTTATGATATTTTATTAGATTATGGACTTACGCTCCTTTGCATAAATAATTTGATCAAGGACTTATTATTAATGTTTTATAACATGACTTTTGACTTTGGCACTCTTAATAGTTTTATTGTTATTACTAGTATCTTTGTTATCTTTCAATGTTGTTATTATTGATTAAATAAACAAGTGGCTCGGCAAGGGAAACTAAAAGAGTATGGGGGGCCATGGATTCCACAAAATGAGGGGGAATGGGGACATCCTTACCACCTTATAACTTGTTGCTGGCTTATTTTTTCCATCTTGTTCAAGAGGAAAGTGTTCCTATGGTTGAGGGTTAAGAGGCCATCAACATACTAGGGTTGAAAGATAGATGCATGTAGTTCTACAAGTAAATGTAAAAAAAATTCGGAGATTAGAATGGTTTGTACCTTAGTCAAATGAATGTTGATCCAAGGAGCCCTTCAATCCTTTTCTTTTTCCTCTTTCTCCAAGAGTCCTGTAAAACAAACTTAACCTTCCTCAAACCAATTTGGTTATATCAAAGGAGATTATGTTCAATAAAACATGAAACCCTAATATGATAAACAACATCATATAATCATAATCAGAGATTCAGTATACCAGACACATTAATTGGAAGAGGAATATCATCACATCTTTATTAATCACAAGAGAAGTACAAATATTACCTTCTCTTCAAGCTAGGCACCTCATAAAACCTTGATCTAGTTCTTCTGCTTCTCTTATCCAAGGAACTCAGCCTCCGAGCTCTACAAAACAAGGAGATGAAATCTAGGGAAAAGGTAGGGAGAATGAGAGTCCTGATTCCTCTAGCATAAGAATGCAAATATTCAAGTCCCCTCTCAGGTACCTCTCTCCCTCTATTTATACATTTCTGAAGTGATAGGGTCGAATAGGGTTTAGTTATAACTTCCAAATTCTGTTCCATAACCTCCAAAACCACCCCTTGTGCTAGATTATTGATATTTGCATTATTTTTAACCACTACAATATGTAACTGAGGGTATCATGAAGGAAAAATTGTGAATGCAAAAGGTATAACCATGGGTAGCATGAAGATAAATTCTGAGTTAGGTCAAAAAATTTCCTTTTTAGGGTACTTATTGGAATTTCTAGGATTTTGAGTCTTCTGCAAAGTTGTTCCTGACTCAGACACCTTTCCAACAATATAGAGAAGAATTCAAATAGAGTTACACATATCTGTATATGCTTCCTCAAATACAGGTGTTTTTTCAGTGACTTTCATGAAGTGTCTTCATGGAAGTGTCGACATGCGATGAAATCATGGGAAAGTGATCACATGAAGAGAGTGTGTCATTTTAGGCTATAACACATTCACCCTAATGTATGGGGTTATATGGGAAGATGATATCTGGAATACATTATAGAAAGGAAAAAACTGAGTATGCAGAGCAAAGAGAATCCAAGATCAAAAGCTCAATCAGAGGTACCTGAAAGAGAGATAAATGTCAGACTAAACTGATATCTGGGAAATACATGTCCATATACAGATTATTTCCATAAAGATACAGGTGGGTCCAACATTTGTCTAACTTATGTAACTATCATGGTCACACAATACGCAAAAAGGCTCCTTACAAAATCTAAAGGAGGCATGACCACATGTTAACAAGGTGGATCAATGCTCAATAATCGATCATAGCCACAAGAATACAAGGTGGATCTATATCTCAGTAAATTTCATATGAAGTGTGACAAGGTCTTGCGTAACTCAGGAAATAGAAAAAGATGACAATGCTACTATTGTCCCAAGGACTTCAATCCAAATCACCCAAAGGAACGAATCATGACCATGCTAATAAAGGAGATGAAAGTCGAACATGGAGGTAACTGTTTGATTACCGACCATTGATGAGGACTATTAACAAATGTGTGGGAAATCACCATTAATGAAAATGGTCCCCAAGGTACCTAGTACATTCAATAGGTGTTAATACAATGAATTCAAGTCGAACACTTGAATAATCCATCGAGTAGGAGACATTAAGGAATTCCCACTACCTAATAGTGAGGGAAATTTCTACTGACGACTGAAATCCTTAATGTAGTGTCATAAAATCTAAATCTCATTCCCAGAGAAAGAGGTGTTTACGTCAATAGGAAGAGATCCATTAGAAGGAAGGAATTAAGCTATACTTCATAACCCAATGCAAGGTAAGTCAAAGACTAATTGGAACTGGAACTGGAACAAAGTTTTGGATCAAGGACCATCGAAGACTGAATGTAATGAACTAATACCAGGGAATGGCTGACACAAAAGGTCAAGGAAATTGCAGAATGCATGACAAAGGTTTATCCTTGAATAGTGAGCATGACACAAAAGTGACTTAGGAAGCTTTTGACATAAAGAGACAAATGATGCAACTATGCAATGTAGAAGACATTGACAGATTCCCCATATAATTGGAAAAGAGACCAACTAGAGGAGTAAAAACTCCGAAAGAGTATAACATCAAAAACTGAGACCCAACTGTTGATAAACTCAAAACCGTTTCTTTGTTCAAGGAGAGAAGACCTGCTTCCATTATGTAAAAAACCTGTGAATGAACTTTCCTTCCCTCTTTCTTGTAAAGGTTTAGTGATTCCAAGAAACAAACTCGGTACCTTCTTCATTTTTGACAAGATCGAAGAATAAATAAAAGAATGCTTGATAATTCATCGATTTGTGGATTTTACGAGCCCAAATTAGTGTATGATTGACAATGTTTTCATCGTTTTGAGAGTTTGAAAACTCCAAATAAGACTCTAGGGAGGTGTTTTTTCATAAATTTAGTATCCTAAGTCCGAAAAAGTATAAAACAATCCAAAGGAGAACTCTCTTATCCCAGGTGAGCTAAGGTATGCCTTTTTTCATAGTCATTCAGTAAAGTTCGAGAAAGGTGTAAACTATCACCGGACATATGCTACTTCATAAGTGATCAGAATGCTCTAGTTTTAACGAGCATGAAGGAAAGCAAGATCACTTGGAAAGTTCCATTTATTTATGAGAATGGTACAAAAAACAATAAAATCGATGCTTTGTTCTAGGGTTTAGTGAGCATGACAAAGACATAAAGTACGCTCAAAATATTTTTCACGTTTAGGTCAAAAGAACGAAAAAAGAGAAAACTAAGCTTGATAGCGTTCCTTTTCTGTAAGTTTAGTCCTCGAGGTTTAGAAAAGAGATAAACTTATGCCTAAAGATACTCTTCTAGATGGTAAAGAATATAGAGTATTCCTTTTTCATAAGTAATCCACATGGTCTGAAAAAAGTGATAACCTACCATTGATGCGGACGATTGTTAAATTTATCTTAACGAGTATGAAAAAAACAAGTTAACTCGACAATCTAGTAAATTTTAAGGAGTCATACCAGGGCTTAAAGATAACTCCATATCTTTCACATAATGTTTTAACTATTCCGAAAAATTAAACTCGCATCCTCCTTATTGTTTTTAATGATCTCTAAGGAGAGCAAAAAGAATGCTCTAAAAGCAAGGAGACGAGTGTCAATGGCAGGAGAAACTAGTTCCAAGTGCAAGAAACAAACCTAAGCATAATGCAAGGAACATGAGAAGGATAAAGGCACTCAAGGAATGTCTCCTTAAGTGAAAAGGTGTTAAGTTGCAAAGGAAAAATGGTACAAATATAAGGTTTGGCGAGAGAAGATATGAGGGGTTATACAATGAGCAAATACCATGGAAACTGACATCAAGCTCATAAGCATGAACAAGGTTCATGCAAATGCAGTTATAACTTGAACAATAAGGTGGTATCAGTAAATAGTTATGAATCCAACTAAAAATCCTATCTCCAAGAAACAACAACACCAATATCATATTCATCAGAAAAGATCATATGCAAATCACTTTGGCAGAAACACATGTGACTTTGCTATCTTCTACAAAAGGTGTAATCAAGGTAGAATCAAACAAAGAATATTATATAGGTACAAGGCACGAGGGTTTATAATGAGTAAGATCAACCTCATAAGGAAATAAAAAATCAACAGGGGATATAGATTCTGAAGGGACAAACTTGGTATCACAGGAGTTGAGAAATCTATAAGAAAAATAAAACTCATCAGGATCACTAAGTTTCTGCTCAAAGGGAGAGTCCAAAGACTCTTCAAGACCAACACAAGGAGGTCAATCAATGGAAATATCAGGCTTATCAAGTAATTCAGGGTTATACTTAGTCACAACTGAAATGACATCCATAATAAGGTCATACTCTATCAAAGAATATAGGAAGGCTTCGTCAGAAGGAAGTAAAAGTTCCCACATAGAATACATGTCTAGACATTCAAATGGATCAATAGATTGGAGAGAAGACTCCATAGTCTATATAGGATGAATCACCTGGTCAACTATTGGGACCGAGTCATGAGAAGGTAATAATAAACACAAAGCATTCTTCTCAATAGAAACTGAACGTGAGGGATATGAGGCCACATAGCTCACTTGTGGCGAGGTAGTGTCTAACAAGACTCTGGGAATCAATAAATCAAAGACATGGTATCTAGTTGGGTTAGGAAAGAGATCAAGAAAATCCAATTGATCGATAGTGACAATGCCTCCACTATGGTTAAAGTACATCACATGAAAGAATATTGACACCATAGCCTACATGGCATAACCGTAATCATGCCCAAGCAGCATATTGAAGTCCAAGGGGTCCTCTATCACCATGAAATCAACTAATATGGTATCCCCACCCAAAGTAATAGGTATTTGAGTGAGAATTGCCAAATATGTACTAGTTATTCTATTGAAATCCAGTAATTGACTATCAGTTGACATAACACTGGGAGATCCCATGCCTCGCAAGCATGTGCATATAAAATACTAACTGAGGCTCCTTAGTCAACAATACAATGAGCACTCATGTAATGTCCAACTTTGACCTTTATCTGGAAGGTTTCAACATAGGGAAGGAATGGTTCAACTAGGTTATCCCAATGAAAGGAAGAAATCTAAGGGCTTGGTTAGGGTTCATTTGAATCGAGTTCAGTGCCCCCTTGTTCAGTAATTTCTGAACTGGTAGTGAATAAAATGTGACTTGTAGACACTGCACTCTCCAAAATAAGAGTGGTATTGATTCACTATGGAATCGATTCAACCACTTCATGAAATTCACTCTCTAAAGGGAGAGTGGGATTGACCAAATATGACACTTGTTCAATCCTACAAGGATTAATCTCTGAAAGAAGAGTGGAGTGAACTAAAGACTGGGAATTTTTTACCGCTAGATCAACTGAAGGTTGAGTAGTATATTGAGAAGCTTCAGTTTTTTCAAGAACGAGATGGCCTTGAAACCAAACTCTTCATACCTCTTTCATGGAAGGGCGCTGATGAGTAAAGTGGTCTCCCTAAAAATGCCTACAAAGGAGCTTGATCTTGCATTTTGAATGGTTAGTCTTTTCAACAATGTCAACATGACTCACAGTGGTTGGATGTTTTCCCTCAACATTACCTATAGAGGCTGATAGTTTACCCCCACCATGACCTATAGAGGTGTCCAAGATGACCTGCAGAGGTTGGACGAGGTTTTTCATCATGACATACAGAGTTTGGGTAACTCTATCCAACATGACCTATAGAGGTTTTATGAGGAGGGTAAACTGGACATGCAGAGGTTGAACGAGTGTTCTCAGCATGAAATACAGAGGCTGGGTGATTGGATCCAACATGACCTACAAAGGTTGGAAGAGTTCTATCACCATGACCTGTAGAGGATAGATAGTAAGGTTCAACTTGAACTACATATCTTAAATGGGGGATGCTTGATTTTGAGTGTTCTTCTTATTCTTCCTTCTTCTATTCCTTTTAGACTATTTGGTTACTAGTATTAGAACTTTCACCGCTTGAGGTAGAAGGAGGAGGAGAGGCAACTACAGGTGAAGGGGAAGCAATATTTTGATGCGCTTGATATAAGGATCTTACTTAGAAGCATTTGGAGAATTAAGGACATTTGGAGTGGAGAAAAAACACACCAGTATCCCTAGGGTGAATCCAAGTAGATTCAAGGTGTCTATAAAAGGAACACCAAAATTCCCCCTGAGAGGAAGAGTGCAAGGAGTCCCTAGCAAAGGGGTCTCTCTGTTGGTGTCCATAGGGGTGTTAGTCATAGTATTTAACTTAGCCAACAACTGAGGTCAACTTGTAACCAACAGTACAACGAGCACACCACTATAAAAATTCATAAGTATCAAGACAAGGAAAATAAAGGATTCATTCAAAAGGAGATTTTGGGATGATTAGGGCCCAAAACAGACCAGTGAAGGTCGAAGAGTAGTTCCTTAGCATTCCGTGATTATTTTTTTTCAGTGCAAGCGCTGGAATCACCCAACCTCCATCCAAAATTGTCAACTGAGGTTACCTTCCAATTCTAGCATAGGAGCAGTGGAAATAACCTTCCACTTCCACCTGTGTAAGAGTCCTAGATCTCAAGATGCTAAGGCTACCAAAATCTCAAAGAAAGGTCGTTGGGACAGCCATAGGTCTAGCCAATGCACATGGGAAGGGTAGATAATTCTGAAACTCAAGATGTACCAAGAACCACATGAGGCCAAGAGGAGGTATTGGGTAAGTCCCCAAACATGCAACAACGCTGGTGTATTCTCTACTCAGTAAAAGATGTGTATCACCAAATTCTCAGTATCACACGATCTCATGCTTGACTTCTGTGTGAGAGGATATTTCTAGTATCTTTCTCTTTGAAGTTGGATTTCCTAAAGACAAGACACTATGTTTGATATTGAATTTTTCGGCAGTTTAAATATCCCTAACCCAAAACACTAGCATAGACTAGTGTGTGTCGTCCCTAGAAACAAACATATACTAATATATTTTAGATATTAAGCGTTCATTTTAAAGGGTTGTTGATTACTCCAAGGGTTGCAGAGGTGAAACCGATGGTGTTGTGACTCAACAGTAGAAACAAGATGACTAAGAAAAAGAGAACATGAAATGAAAAATCAAACCTACTTCTCTTTCTTTTCAAACTGAAAATTGAAATCCATGAAAGAACAATTTTCCTTTTATTTTTTCAAGAACAGTAACATGCAATGCAATTTAGACCAAAACCCTAATCTATGTGCATAGAAAGAAACTATACGTTCTTTTTCTTTTTCTTTTATAATTTGAAAAATAAAAATAGCTATCAACTAATGCATGCAAAGAAAAATAAACAACAACAAATAGGCTACTACTCTACACCCCTTAGAAAAACCCTAGGTTTCCCTAAGGCTCGATATAGCCTCTCTTGGAAGGAAGGATTACAAAGATAAAAAAACCAACAAATTTTGCATGAATATGCCCAGAAATAAGAATGACATAAAATAAGGTCAAGAATTTCCAAGAATCAATTTAAACCTAAAACCAAAGGCTTCTCAACACCTTGTCCAACAAGGTCAATCCAAAGAAAGAGGTGGGGGGGGGAGGAAATAAGAAAAACTAAAGGGATTGAAAAGGGATTAAAAGATACACAAAGAGAAACTAATAGCGATGAAAAAACCTCCCTAGATTCATGGACATGCAAAGAACCATTGAAGGCCACATAGACAACCCTAAAATCACTCAGAAAACCCTAAAAATGATGAAAAAACACACTTTCAAGTGAATTCAAGAGTTTCCATAATGCAGGTCACAAATGAAATGTAGGTTGCAGGTAGTGCGTGTCATGAATACATCCCAAAGTTTCTATTGTTCAATATGCAACTTGTGAATGGATGGAAGAAAGCACAAAATAGGTACAACACTAACCAAGGAAGGGAGGAAAGGTGTTCTACGAGACTCAAAAGGTGTTCATAACTTGAAAGAAGACCTGAAACCATACAAAAGACTGGAAAGAAGTCAAAGAAATTGAAAATCGATAAGTCCATCCCTAGTGGAGTCACCAGTTCTGTTGTAGAGGAAAATGTTCCTATAGCTGGTGTTAATAAGTCATCAACATACTAGGGTTGAAAGATAGATGCATGCATTTCTACAAGTAAATGTAAACAAAATTTAGATATTATAATGGTTCATACCTTAGTCAAATTAAGGTCTATCCAAGCATCTCTTAAATCCACCTCTTGTTCCTCTTTCTATAAGAGACCTGCAAACCAAACTTAACCTTCCTCAAACCAATTTGACTATATGAAAGGAGATTATTTTCAATGAAACATGAAACCCTAATATGATAAACAACATCATATAATCATAATTAGAGATTCAATATATCGGACACATTGATTGGAAGAGGAATATCATCACATCTTTTTTAATCATGAGAGAAGTACAAATATCACCTTCTCTTCAAGCTAGGCACCTCATGAAACCTTGATCTGGTACTTCTTCTTCTCTTCTCCAAGGACCTCATCCTCCAATCTCTGTAACACAAGGAGATGACATCTAGGTAAAAGATATAGGGAATGAGAGTCCCAATTCCTCCAGCATAACAATGCAAAGATCCAAGTCCCCTCTCATGGACCTCTCTCCCTTTATTTATACATTTCTAAAGAGATATGGTTAAATAGGGGTCAATTATAACTTCCAAATTCAATTCCATAACCTCCCAAACCACCCATAATTCGATATTTTTATTATTTTTGACCACTACAGGATGTAACCATGGGTAGCATGAAGGGAAAGTCATGAATACATAAGGTATAACCATAGGTAGCATGAAGGAAAATTCATGGGAATTTCCATGATTTCAAGTCTTGTTCAAAGTTGTACCTAACTGAGACCCCTTTCCAACTGTCTAAAGAAGAGGTCAAACAAAGTTACACACACACACACACACACA
>LPNX010437899.1:542545-552662 GCA_001517045.1 Pseudotsuga menziesii
GCAGTGACTTTCATGAAGTGTCATCATGGAAGTGTCGACATGGGATGAAATCATGGGAAAGTGATCACAGGAAAAGAGTGTGTCATTTTAGGCTTAAACAAACCAACTCATATTTGCACCTTGGTGTGATTAATAATATTGATAATCCAAACCATGTACAATAGACCCTAATCTTAATAACTATGGAGTATGGAGTTAATATTGCATAATTTGCACACCTTAGTGGACCCCTATTTCCTAGGGAACCCTCTTTGGGAAAATATTCCCTCACATTTATGTGTTTATGGTCATTTATGAGCCAATTTCCTAGTTTTTAGGGGTTGTAATCTATTTTCTACCTTCCACTCTTACACCATGGATTGATGATCCTATTTTTGTGCTTCAATGATTTTATGACCATATTGGAATCCCTCTCTCTCATATTTCTCCCTCCTTGGTGCTTTGTAACCCCCGTTATGCATTAGTGTGCCTCCATTTTCTCTTCATGGATCCGCTCCAGTTTTTTGTAACTCCTGCTCGTGGTAGGAATATTTTCACTAAGCCACCACTCCACTAATTCAATTTAAGTCTCAATGATGAAGCTCAACCTTTATGTCTCTCTAATTTGAGTTTATCACTTTGGGTTAGAATTGGACTCCTTATGCTATAAATCCATATTCGCTCTCCTTGTTGAAGTTAATATTGAGCTTTGGACCATGTGACTTATGCTATATAACCATGCTTGGAATGTTGGTATTATTGAGAGTGTGTTGAGACTTAGATTGAGTCTATTTGCTTCCCTTTGCTTCCCTTATATCACTCTATTAGTCCAAGTTCTCATATAGGAATCCAGGAAATGGGACTGGTGAGCTAGGTCACATCCCATAGGCAGTGGAGATGGACAGGAAAGTAGTAGTGGGAATCATTGTGGCTCTCAGGAGAGGTAGTTTCAAGAATAGTGAGACTTAGTGAGCCTCTACATGTGGACCCATAGTCTCAACTTGGGGGTGAAATTTCCAGGAGAGGAATTCCTGACGGTGTCTACGGTTGGGAGGAAACTTGTCATGTTGTAGCTAGTTTCCCATGTTTTGAGATAAGTATATATCTCTTATGTTATGTTTTCATTACATTATTTTATTTGGTATATGCGCAATGGTGGTTGTTTTTTTGTTTGAGTGTCCATGTATTGAATTTCAGGATCTGCATGGAGGAAGGTTGAATCTCATATAATATGGATTTGCATTTCTATTTTTGTTACCTTATTTCTATTCTTCTTCTTCTTAACCAGAAATTTTAACTTTGGCTCTATTGTATACAGAGGCGTGCAACCATATGATTTGGTTCGATCATATATGGACATTTATATTTTTTGATACCTATTCCATTGTGCCCACGGTAGTGTTTGCAATGAACAACATCTCTTATTTCATTGAAAAATCTTTATGTATGACAAATATATGTTTGTTTTGGTTCGAGAGCTTTTTGGTCCCCATATGAGCTCACCTGTCATTTGTTTGTAAATCTTTTTTTTACATATTTGTTCTTAGTTGTAGATCTGAGGATGAGTGATGTATTTTGTATGTAAAAGTAATCGATGGCTAGAAGGTGGCAACCATATGATCTGATTTTTATTTGTGAAAGATGACTATCACAACAACATTTGAGCCCAATATCCGACGACATATTCTGACAACATTCGACGTAAAGTACGATTGTGTTAGATTGAAATGATGAAACGTACTGTATGTTCCGAATTTTTTTTGTCATCTTGCAGAGTCGTCAAATTTTTGAATTTACGCTTCGTAGGTTTTGCAATAAACATGTTCAGCTGAAATTTGATGACCTTGTCATAGGAAATTCGACAAGCTTGTCATAGGAAATTCGATGACAGATCATCTGAAATTCGACAACTATCGTCATCAAAATTTAAATAAATTTATAATTTTAATTATTTTTTATAATTTTAAATATAAATGATAAATAATCATTATTTATTATAATTTAAACTATAAAATTTATTTTATTTTTATTAAAGTGGAACTTTACTGTTTTAATTTTTTATATTTGAAATTATGTTTATTTCTACATATTTAAAATGGTTAATAAAATATATAATTATATATTTTAAAAATAATTATAACTAATTTTTATATTATTAAAAAAACATTTTTATTAATTATAATCAATTATTTACAATAAATACATATAGTATTTATAACCAATTAAACAATAATTTATAGCCATATACACTTCGGATATAGAAAACAATATTGATATACAACCGATACATGAAGTAATGAAAACCTATGTACATGGCATATTCTACACATTATTGTGGATCATTACATGGGACCTCTTTGTAACAAGCCCTTAATGGATTATGTCCAACATGTTGTTGAGATACAAATGCTCTTATAAGTATGATCATTAGACATGCATTATACAATATGGTTGGGTAGGGAATTGGACAATGTCAACTTGTATGATACAATATGGTTGGATAGGGAAAATGACAATGTCTACTTAGGTATTCAAGTGTTAGTATTATAACATATTGAGTAGTTCCTAGTGGTTCATTAGTGGAATCCCACATTATCATCAAAAGAAAACAAAGTTTTGTTTAGTAGTTCATTAGCGGAAGCACATGTGGACCTCAAAGGAAAACAAAGATTTCTACAAACTAATTTTTAGAACTCAATAATGGGTTGTTGGAATACAAGGATGTTTTGTATAAAAATTGTTTAGAACTCAACAATAAGTTTTTCAAATAGAAAGAATGGTGTCCACTCACATGAATAACATCATATAGGAATGGTGTGATTTGATGCCATTGACAAGATCATTTTTTATCACACTTACAAATCAAACACAATTAATTGTGCTACCAATCAAGATGTCTTCAAATTCCTTCTTATGCCTAACTAATCTACCAACATACCGTTTCGCACCATCCACTTGAACTTGTAGAAAATACCTCGGACCACTCTTCCATATCGGTCACCATTAATTTATCCACCATGAGGTATGTTGTTGAACAATATGAATTTAGAAATATCTTCAATTCCTCTTACATAGCACTACTTATTGCACCTATAGAGGATACATTGGACCACATCTCCACATCTGGTCTTGGTGTTTTCTCAACAAACTATTCCGAACTGAACTTACTCAAGGGTTGTGTTGCTTGAGTACAATATGAAATGATAGAAGGAATATGTGCAAGTAGAGTGAAGTGCTGCAAAATGTGTGTTCAAACTCCACACCATGCTTGAGATCAACCATATGAACCCCTTAGATAATGGGTGTTCCTCAAGATATGTACATGACACTTGTGCATATAAGTATGTGAAATAATCTCTTCAATATGCAAAGCATTCCTCCAAATGTGAAAAAATGGTGGTCATCATCATAATCATCATCATCGTCATGAGCATCATCATCGTCACGATCATCATCATTGTCATCATCATCATCATCATCACCTTCATCATCATCATCATCATCGTCATCATCGTCATCGACATCAACATCAACATCGGCATCACCATATGGATGTGGCTTAAGATTCAAAGATTAGAAATGGATGTGGCTTGAGATTCAAAGCTTAGAAGTGTATTATTCTTTTTAAGATCAAAGGATCTCAGTTTTTTGAACATTTATAAGACAAGGTCCCTTTGTCATTGTCCTCCCTCACTAGTTTGTTGTATTGATGAAGTGTTCAAGATTATTTTCATTTCCAATATGAGGATGATATATTTTTTGTGAGGAGAATCATCATCATCATCGTCGACATCATCATCATCATCATCCGCATCCTCATCATCATCATCCTCATCCTCATCCTCCTCCTCCTCCTCCTCCTCATCATCACTATCATCATCATCATCATCAACGACATCATGTCCATTGTCATCACCATCATCATCATGTCTATATACATTTGTTTTTAAATATTTTATATATAAATTATATTAAGCATTAAACTATTTGCATTACAAATTAAAAAAAAATGTTACTAAGTATTTTTTGACTATATACCAAGAAACAAAATATCTTATATATTTATAATAATAATAATAATAAAATTTAAAAAACAAAATAATTTAAATTTATTTATGATAGCCATCAACCTACGAAGTTCTAATTCTTCCACATTTATTCCACATTTATTAGACCGTTCGTTGCCCAGAAAATTCCCAGTCTAGCTCTTTGACATAGCAAAAAAACCTAGTCTAGAATTGGTTCAACTTCCTCTAAATAAAAAACAACAAGGAGGATAATTTAAACATAATTTAACAAATTGAGTTTGACCCATGATACTCATAAGTGCCTAGCAACATAACCATTAATTCCCAGCAAGGGAAATTTGAAACACAAGTGGATAAACTAAAAGGAGAGGTAAAGCTTACCACTAACCATAAGACCCACGTGTGCCTATTGAATATGCCAATCACCTTTGTAAATGTAAATGTCATAGCTTCCCCTAATTATCGCCATTCCTCATGTGGGATTTAAAACCCTATACTGAATGTATCTATCTACAGAATTGAGGATCAAATACGCTATGTGACTTGAGTGCTCCCTTGCATAGGTGAAATAGATTTGCATGTCCGATTCATGCTTGGTGGAATCCCAATTGGTTTCTAGATTAATTTTTAAGGGAGGTTCTTTAGACCTAAGTCCCTTTGCACCTTTGATTTTTTCCATGAGATATGGTTATGGAACCCAATTAACGCTCGAAAGATCTTGGTTGTTGGTGATAACCCCTTTGTCCACGTAAGCGGCTTTGTTTTCCATTTTATCAAATTTCTTGTTATTACAACATTGTATGTGAAAGATCCTTACCTCTTGTTTGAAAATTGCCAAATGATCCTTTGGATTATTTTCTCGACCTTAATCCTCTTGTGTGTGTATCTATCTATCTATATATATATTTGACTAAATTCACTATTTAAACAAATCCATAAAAATCATTACCTTTTTAACTTTACGGGTTTGAAGGATGAACAATCCTTGATATAAAGCACTCGTCTCTACTTCATTGTTCAAAACAAATCTTTGTCCCACAAGTATGTAACTTTTTCATTCACTTTGAAATGATAAAGTACCCACCAGCATACTTTATTTTACTTTTATTTTAAAAATAAATTATTCTTTTAATGATCAATTATTTTTTACTACCTATTTATTATTCTATTTATTTGAAATTTTATAATTTTTTTATCATTTAAAATATATAAAATTACTAAATAGTAATATATGTCTAACACGATGGAATTTCCATGATTTGACATAAAAGTAAAACCTTAATAATGAATTTACCATACTCTCAAAGTTAAAGAATCAATCCCAACCCCCATGACACATTGAATACTAACCTTCACCCAAAACAAGGGAAGCCACTACATCAAGCAAGGATATGCATGTCAAGTGCAGATAACGACATTTGATTCTCACTCGCTGAAAATCCGATTCAAACCCTCCCTTCCTCCCACTAACCCTAGGGCATGATGGGGTCGGCTCAACCACATATGAAATAGGAGCCTGAAAATAAGAATAGTGATCGAGTTTTGTAAGATTCCTACTAAAAGGGGTTGAATAGCGCGAGTAAAAAGGGTTCAAGACTGGTTGAAGGTTCAAGATCATCAGAGATTAACTAACAGGAGCGGGGACAAATTTCAGGGAAGAAAATCCACAGATTTGGTTTTATTTTGCTCACCTTACTGAGTGTCAACCGACTGTGATTTCTGGCCCTGCATTTGGGTTTTCCATGTGGGTACTGAAGAAACATCGCTGAAAGCATTACTGAGGCTCTGAAACTGAAGATTGAATTCATTTTCTGATCTGGGTGGGGCAGATTGGAGAAGGACCGGAGACCCTTTTGTATTTTTTCACTTAACGAAGAAGGGAAGACGCAAATTCAAGGGCAAGCCCACCGGGCGCAGGAACTTCTCAACAATTGAAGAAATAAGTAAGTTACCCAACTCGATGCAATTTTGTTTGTTTATGTATATTCATGGTTATGTTCACTATTGTGTTTATGTATATTCATGGTTATGTTCACTATTTTGATGATGTAGGGTTTTCTGGATTCCTTTACAATTATAATTTTTAACTTCATATCCAATTTATCGTTGGCAAAAATGGACAACAGCATAGAAAAGGAAAATTCAAGATGCCTTCTCTTGAATCGCGTACTTCATTCTTATAAATTTGCTTCTTCAGTCATATAGTCTAAAGATTGCTGTAAAGGTGATTTTTATTTTTCTTCACTAATGTCATCCGATAAACCAATTTACAGCTTCAAAGAAGCTGTCCTTTGAACTTGAGAAAGGGGATGCCATTAGATGTATATAGAAATTAGAATTTTATTACTATCCACGAATGATAAAAGAAAGTAAATGGGGCTTGAGATTACAGCATATACTAATAGCTATAATGGAATTGCATATTCCCTGCAAAGGGAACAGTAGTTGAGAAACCAACTCCTAATCGAATCTAAATAAGTAACAATATAAATAAGTAACAATAGAACAGTAATGAAGACTATTTCTTGACCACTTTTGTATAGAGGTTATTGACTATCCGCAAGAGCGCCATGTCTTTCAGGCCTTTTTTGGTTCATCTCAATAAATATCCTAACTAAGTTGTTATTGATTAAAATAGTAAGGAGTGTTCTCTCATCTTCACAAGTTTGGAGAGCTCTCATATCATAGATTATGAAATTCAGGTGCAGCCTAAAAAACAATGACTTCATCACTAGTTTGCTTCTTATATCCTTGCTTTTACTAGCAGAGGCTGAGATCACTTCGATGGTGTTAATGTTTAGCACGCTTCTCCAACGACCTCAACAAATACTTGAAAAAATACTTTGATACCATAGCTATGGTACCACATGTTGGGAATTAGAGCAGCAGAACCATACAAACATACACACTATATTGATGTCTCTTATCATTTTTCTATTTCCGAAGATGAATCTGATAATGAATACGATGAACTCCCCTAATTCCCAATAAACAGCCACTTCTGTTGCTGCTGGCCATTTTACTGCTGTGTCACACACAAATCCACCCAAAACTAGGAAAGATGGGTTTAAGGAGCCCAGAACAACCCCTTTTCACACCCATAATAGTCCCGATGGCTGATATTAGGTGGAATTATGCCCAAAAGCAGAATTTTACTGTTGTTTATCCTTCATGTGTTTTCTAGAATTCATCTTAGGGTGATTGTGGTAACTGTTTACCAGTGTTATCAGAACCGGCCTGGAACCGGCAAAACCGGCCGGTCTGACCGGTTCACAGGATCAGCCGGTCCGGTTCCTTAAAAAAATTTGCAAAACCGGAAAAAAGTCCAAACCGGCCTCTGAACCGGCTGGTTCCGTACGGAACCGGCCGGTTCAGAGGCAGCCGTACGGCCGCAAGCTGGGGACCACGTTTTTTTAAATTTAAAAAAAAAAAACAAAAAAACACCTAAACAACTACACCTAACCTAACCCTAAGCCTATCCTAACACTATTTAAAGACCCCCCCACCCCCTACATTTCTCACACTATTCATTGCAATCAGTTTGGCAATCTTGAGAGCACAGTTTGTTGGGCAGTTGTGTGGTCTTTTGCAGCTGAGTTTTACCGGTGGTTTCCAAGAACTTGTTGGGCATAGTCAAGTGTGTATTGCAGCAAGGATTTGGAGGAGATTAGAAGCATCATATTTTGCAGCACGTTTGGAGCTATTACGTGGACTGTTTTGGAGGTTATTGAAGGCTTTTGTGCAGAATTTGTGGACTATTATCACAGACCAGCATCCTCTTTTTCTCTTGGCATCTTTTCTTCATTTCTTCTTCTCTCTCAAAGGTATGTCAAGTCACAACTTTTCTCTTTAAATTTTGTTTTCCTTAGTTAAGAAGTTATTAATAAATTATAGGGTTTTATTTCCAGCTTTTGTTTGAACTTTGCCATGGCTCCAAAAGAGAAGAAGGATGCGGCATGGCTTCATTGCCAAGTGGATGATGGTGGAAAAAAAATATGCAATTATTGTGGGAAGAAAATAGGTGGGGGAGGGATCCATAGGTTTAAACAACACTTAGCTGGTGCTAGAGGCAATGTTGAACCTTGTAGGAAAGTCTCTGATGATCTTAGAGCAGAGATGCTAAGTAGTATTGAAGCCTACCAAGAAGAAAAAGCCAAGGCAAAGAAGATTCAAGAAGACATAGGGAGAATTTCAATGCCATTTGAGGATGATATTGACTATGATCCTGAGGGTGGTGATTGTGAAACCCCTCAAGGTCATTTGACTAGCTTTGAAGAATCCTCCAGTTTTCCTATTAGGGGGAGAGGTCGAAATAGAGCATCCAATTCGAAGCTGAAGAGGCCACGTACTACCCCGGGTACTACCCCCATCAGCAATAGAGGTTTTGATTCTTACTTTGTGCCTCGCACTACTCCTGGTGCTCATCCCACCATTGATGCTAAATGGAAGAAGATGGAGAAAGAGGCTGCTTGGGAATGCATAGCTAGATGGTGGTATGATGCAGACATACCCTTCAATGCAACTAATTCTTCTTATTATCAGCCTATGATAGATGCTATAGCTTCATGTGGTCGAGGCTTCAAAGGCCCTAGTTTTCAAGATATCAGAGGACCCCTTTTACAAAATGAAGTTCAAAGAATAGATGAATATTTGAAGGAGTTCAAGGAGTCTTGGAGTAAAACAGGGTGCACAATAATGTCTGATGGATGGACTGATGGAAAATCCCGCACTTTTATCAATTTCCTGATTGCTTGCCCAAAAGGAACCATGTTTCTTAAATCTGTGGATGCCTCTGATCAGGTGAAGGATGCACAATTATTATTTCATCTTTTGGATGGAGTAGTTATGGAGGTCGGGCCAGAGAATGTTGTACAGATCATCACTGACAATGCCTCAAACTATGTTGCAGCCGGAAGGATGTTAGAGGAAAAACACCCCACCATTTGGTGGACACCATGTGCAGCCCATTGTTTGGACCTCATGCTGGAGGATATTGGAAAAATTGAGTGGGTGAAGAAGTGTGTGGAGCAGGCAAAATCAATAACCAGGTACATCTACAACCACTCATGGGTTTTGAGTCTTATGAGGAAGAACACTGGGGGTAAAGAGCTTGTTAGATCAGCCATTACACGATTTGCAACAAACTTTCTTTCGTTGCAATCCCTTGTTGATCAAAAAGCCAATTTGCGAAAGATGTTTTCCTGCGATGAGTGGAATGAATGTCAATGGAGTCAAAAGGCTGAAGGGAAAGATATTGCTGACAAAGTGTTTGAGAAAACATTTTGGAAAAAGGCAGAAGAGATAGTTTTATTCAGTGAGCCTCTTGTGAGAGTGTTGCGGATGGTAGATGGTGATAAACCCGCTATGGGTTTTATTTATGAGGCCATGGATCAGGCCAAAGAAGCAATAAAGAAAGCATATGGTGATAAAAGGCAGAAGTATTTTCCTATTTGGAAAATCATTGATGACAGATGGAACAAACAAATCCATCGTCCTTTGCATGCAGCTGGCTATTACTTAAACCCAAGGTAAGAAATCTCAAAATTCCTATTCAAAGTTATAAGTTTTCTTTTAATTTCAAACTTTCAAAGTTATAAGTTACAATTTCAAATTCATTGTGGAATATTTTTTATGTTTTGAACTTTGAATGAACTTTCGAAGGTACCACTATACAAAAGACTTTGAAGCCAATGATGATGGAGAGGTAAAAGATGGATTATATAGATGCATTGAGCGCATGGTTCCTGATCCCAGGATACAAGATGAGATACACAGTAAGCTACTGCAATTCAATGAAAGTATGGGTAGCTTTGGCATGAGCATGGCCATACGAGGCAGATCCAAGGATCCTCCAGGTAAGAATTTTCAAAGTTTTACAGTTATTTAACCCATTGTAAAGTTTGAGTTAAATTTCCAAAGCCATTTGCTGAAACTTGTTTGCATTCAACTCTTATTGCAGCCTATTGGTGGGGGAAGTTTGGTGGGAGCTGCAGTGAATTGAAAAATTTTGTAATTCGAATATTGAGCCAGCCATGCAGTGCTTCGGGATGTGAACGCAATTGGAGTGTATTTGAGCGTATACACACCAAGAAACGAAACCGTTTGGAACA
>LPNX010437899.1:552994-613441 GCA_001517045.1 Pseudotsuga menziesii
TCGAGTCCGGTTCACATTTTGGGCTTCGCCGGTTCGATGACCAGTCCGGTTCTGATAACATTGGTTATTATAGAGAATGTATTATCGTCATTCGATCCAACATATATCTTTTACTTTTATTGTGGACTTGACTAGTGTAGCATATTGTTTCTTTGGCACTTCTAGCATTCTTTTTCTACATATATGAATTGTGATATCAAATTACCTATCTCGTTATTTGATGTCATAATGGTTACAAGTTGAAATATCTGATTACCTAAATTATTGCAGTGGCCATTTGAATTTATGTTTGATGTATGAATTAATTGTCTTTTTGAGAAAAAAATCCCTTGTGTATGGTGTTTGTCCCATTTGATATCCTGAGTTTACTTGGCGTATTGCTAATATACATATTCATTTTTCTTATTGCAGGTTTACAATATCATTATTTCTATAGGGTCTCAGTAATATTACAAAGCTAAAATCATGCTCCTAATATCTAAAAGGGCATATTATATGTTTATGTCTGAATTAACATAGTTTATGGAACTTATCAATAACCATATGATCAAGGATTTATAGTATTTGGGTTACATAACCCTTGTACCAACTATTCAACGATTACGGATGTAATTTTTACCACTCAATGATGATGGACATAACCTCTACCACTCAAACGAATTGTATCGAGTTTGTAAGTTTATAAGTTTTAAAAGGGTAGGATGTAATTTAATGAAGCTCACATCAAGGAAGGTAATTCATGGTTGTTGGGATTTACACGTTGTCATTTTAAATAATGTGTACTACAACGGGTTTAGAGGGATTTTTCTTAGGGTATTTTTCCCAATCCAACGATGTGAGGATTTCATTTGGTGTTTTTTATGTGGAAGAAGAGGGAAGCAAAGGTAGAGGCAAAGGCAGAGGGATTACCCTTCCCAACACTTCGCTCACATGTTTTTCTATGTCGTAGCTCACAATATTGGTTCTAATAGCTTTGTAAGGTTTGAGCAAGGACTATTTTTCACTCTCAACATGTTTCTAGAGATTTTCAACTAAGGGAGGATGGTTCTTACATGTCATTTTTCCTAGTATTGCATTAGCTTTTTAGGTAAAATATTTTACATTTGTATTACTTCTTTGGTAGGGTTTTATTTTAGTTTTGTCTATTTTTCTTACTCACTTTGATTTTTTCCTCTATTTCAAGTGGCTAAGATCTGGGAGTGAGGGTTTTGTGGGTTGGTTTTCCTAGGAAATATCTTGGTAATATCATCGTTTTTTCTGGATCATTTTCAATCATGGTAAAATATTATGTGCTATTCTATCACTACTCTCATATATATATTAGTCTAGTTGATGTAATGTCCGTTCATGGAATTTCAGAGAAAATTACAAGTTGGGCAAATTCAAGCTTAACTAGTCTTTCTATATTGGGTTCAAAACACCAGTAGACATTTCCAAATTTGTTTTGGAAGAACAATATGGGATTTAAAACATACTAATATACCTCATACACTCAATGGTCAAATGAGAACACTCATTTTGACGTGATATTCAAGTTTACACAATTTGGCCAATATCTAGCTTTAGATTAGTGAAACCCAAGTTGATCCAAATGCACCAAAATGAATTAAAATTATGTGTAGAAGAGATTGATGGGAATTGGGACATATTAAATCATATTATAAATTCTCAAACACTCTCCATAATATTCTGCTACTTGTTTTTGACCCTAGGTAAAGGAGGACAAAAACACTAGGAAAATGGATGTTAAAAACCCCAAGGGTAGATGCCACGTTTTTCTCTCCAAATGTAGTATGACCCTACGAACTTGAAGAAAATAATAGGAGAATGAATATTGGACATGAATTTCTATAATTATTCATGGTTATTAATATTTTTAACTTGTTATGAGGCACAACATCCATATGGTAACTTTTAGTGAATTTGCTGAAGGGGAAATGTTATTAATAGTTTGATTTTGACGAATGAGAAAGAGATTGGATGGTTCAGATAATGACATGAAAAATAAATACCATAAACATAATTACAATGGATTCATCAATATCATTAAACATCAGATAAATTCCCACATACAAATATGATATATAACTCTTTAAAAGTGGAATTCGAATACATGAAAACTAGTCATTCAAGAGCATGGTAATGCAAGCCTTTCACACTGGAGTTTCTTATATTTAGAGATATAGAGAATATTGTCATGAAATTATATAGTAATACATAATTTATGTATTCCCCATCATCATGAAACTTATATAAAAGTCCTTATACATATATGATATACAACTCTTTTAAAATGGAATCCAAATACATGAAAACTAGTCATTCAAGAGCATGGGAATGCAATCCTTTCACACTAGATATTCTTGTATTTTGAACTACAGAGAATATGGTCATGAAAGTAGAGAGTCATAAATGACTTACTAATTCTCCATCATAATCAAACTTAGATAAAAGTACTCATACAAATCTGATATACAACTCTATCAAAATGGAATCCAAATACATGAAAACTAGTCATTGAAGAACAATGGAATGAAATCCTTTCACACATGGATTTATGATATTTGAATTACAAATCATATCAAAATAAGAGTAAATATGCATACATCATATTCCCAATATTGGGAATAAAATATACTCAGCCAAGTGCAAGCACCACTCCAACAAGTGCACCATCAACATGAGAGTGTGGGTGAATGGAGAAGAAGGAATGAGAGAAGGGGGAGATAAAGAAATATCAAACTGTATGAGCCTCCAAAATGAAACTATTTTTTTATTAATATCCGAATGAGAGGTATATATTTCCGCTCCATCAACCAAATTGGAAAGGGATACAACTCCTTTTAAATTGGTTCACACGTCGAGAGAGTGAACACTTACCGTGCAATGGACAAAGAAAAGCACTCCAAAATGCCAAATGGAAATTAAAAAATTATAGAAATCAATTATACTTCCTAATTATATCATTTTATTAACTTTATGAGGAATGATAAGGTCTAATTTCCCTCCATGGGATTCCTCCAACTCATCTTAGTGGTTTAGTAGCTCATATTACATTTGTCTTCCTCTTCATGACCCAATTCTTTCCCCAATTTGAATGGCTGCCTATAAATCCATAATTTTCCCTATTGGTGGCTATTTTTATCCCTGACATGTCATATTTGACATAGGTCTTCAATCAGGTCTGAATATTTCATACTTGTCAAAGAATATTTCATTATTTGTTGTCATAGAGTGCATGTAATCTCCTTCCAAGTGGCACACAATGTATTCTAGTCTCTTCCTCTTCCATGTGAGTTACACTCCTTTATTGAATCAAATTCCTTGGATCATGATATGATATTTTCCACCACATCACCCTACAATAATGTGAAATTCCCCATGGATTCGAATTTGGATGAAGATCATGCCAATTGTGTGGGAAATCTAGTCACCCAAAGGCTCCACGTGCTTCCAAGTATCTTCATGAACCCATGAAACCCTATTTTATTAGAATTAATCGTTTATGTGATCCATGTAAATGTGAATATGTTAAAATAAAGTCCTTTCAGGTCCTATATCCCCTTTATTACCAAATTTATGTCTCTATATCAACCTGGGGAACTAGTAGGTTCGTGCAAATTTTGTTGTAAGTAGTCTTATTTGAATGGGTAATGATAGTCCTTACCACCCAATATTTTTTGTCCTCAAGAAATTCCAAGTTTAGCTACTGAAAAATTTGTTCATCTTCCTAAGTGACATCCTCACAAGGGACTCTTTCCATTGCACCAAGTACTCTCATATGGTTCTGCTCCTTAATTTTCCTTAGTTACAATTGGAGTAATGGAACTCATGTACTAAAATTTCATGTTTGCAAAAGTAAAGAGTTTTGTAATTTCCATATTGATATCTCCTATGATAGCACCACTAACACTAGAATATCAATTAATTCCATCAAAACAAAATTTACACAAATAATATTTTCCTCCAAATTTTGGAAACCAATTTTTGAACTTTAAACCCATTTTTCCTCATTGTATACTTCTTTGAAGTTGTACTAAGTTACCGAAATTTTAGTCTTTACACTACAATAGATCCTGGAATTATCATCTTGTTTAGTATCCATTTTTAGTGTACTTTTTTTAAAAATTGAGTGGCCAAACTAGACACTAAATGGGACGTGTCATGGACAAAACTTAAAGCATCTCAAAAAGCATCTTTTTTTGCGTCCTAAATAGCATCCTTTATGGCATCCAAAATAGTGTCTATCTTTTTGCTTCCAGAAGAACATCCAACATTGATTCCTAAATAACATCCTATTTTGCTTCCTAGAGAGCGTTTGTTATTGCTTCCTAGAGAGCATCTTCTTTTGCTTCCTAAATGGCATCCCCGTTAGCACCATTTTTGCATCCAAATTAGCATCCAATATTGAATCCATTTGTGCTACCACTTTAGCATCCCATTTTGCACCATGTTTTACTTCCAAATATGTGTCAATTTTTGTTTCCAAATTTGCACCAATTTTTGTTTCCCTTTTTGCATCGTGTTTTGCTACCAAAATGGCGCCAAAATTTTCTTCTATTCTTGCACCATATTTTTCTTCCTATATAGTGTCATGTTTTGCATCCAAAGTAGCATCTTATTTTTCTACCATATCAACACCATGTTTTCCTTCATCATTAGCACCAAGTATTGCATCCTTTTTAATGTCTAGTTTTGCATCTTTATTTACGCCCACATTAGCACCATGTTTTGCTACTACTTTAGCACCCAATTTATCGTCATTTTTACTCCTCTACTAACACCACATTTTTCTTCTCATTTAACTCCTAGAATTTCTTCTTATTTGGCTTTCTCGTGAGCACCTAATTTAGTTTCTCATTTAGCATCCAATTTTGCTCCTTTGTTGGCCACTAGTTTAGCTTCTACTTCAACTTATACTTTGGTGTCCAAAATAGCATCAAAATTGACTTCCAACTTAGCACCAAGTTTTGCATCCAATGTTGCTTATAGATCTAGAACATAGTGGGCATTTGTTTTAGCTCATGTTTGTGTTTCCTTATTAGCACCACATTAGACTTGTCATTTAACACCTACAACCATATCCAATTGTGTGCTCTTATATTTATTATATCAAATTATTATAATTATTCATTAATTTCAATAGTTCTCATTTATCATTACTTCATAGTTATTAAATAACATAATGAAACATTCAAATTAATTGTAGATACAATTATTGAGATTAATTGCATAGCATTTATGAAGAAATTTTACATAAACATGCAACATTTATCCAAAATGGTAATATTAATTTTCCATTAAAAGATCATCAACAAATTCCAATATATATAAATTTAAAATATAATAGTGGTAACATTGACATTATCTTTCATTCAAAATAAGTGAAATTATAAAACATCATCACATCAATAATCTATCATACACATAATCGTATTAAGCTTAAAAGAACAATATACAATATATAGTGAAAATATCAATATTACAAGAAATATTAAAAATCAAAATTATCAGCAGTAATCCAAGTTTATATGTCTACAAATCAAAATCAAAATGTTCTATGAACTTGGATAATCAGAAATCAAAATGACCCAAAATGTACTACAATCTTGGATAATCACAAAAATAACAATATGTGTCAAGCAGCATGGAGAAAGAAAAAAACATCCAAAATCTCAATAGTAGCATTAATGGCTACCATCATCCTTATCCTCATCCTCATCCTCATCATCTATCCCAACATCATATCCATAATCATTTGCATTTGATCCAATTGTATCATTATCAATAATATCTCTCTCTTGTACATCGGTGGCAATATGATCAATATCATCAGCTACGCCATCTTCACCCTTTTTCTGCAAATACCAAGAAATAATAAATTTAAAACATTAGTCACAATTTCATTACATAATGCATATTTGGTGTTATATTGAAAATATTAGTGTGATCATTTATGCATTCTCACAAGTTTTCCAACCATGACTATAAGCATCATCTCATCAACAGATATTAACCACACATATAAAGTGTATCTGCAACCATACATACACACACATGTACACCATACATTTTCATATCACAATAGAAGAAGATGTAGAGGCAAGGAACCAAACCCTGGAATGCCATTAGATGACCCAGAGTATTCTAGGATATGACGAAGGGCAAGCTCGTATAGATCTAGGTGATATTGTTCCAAACCACTAAAACCGGGTGACCTGGAAGGTAGATGGGGTAGACAAGGAGGGATTATCACGGCGCTAAGCGTCCTCCTTGCTGACCAAACTAGAATCCGGGAGGTGACCTAAGGATCTACGGATGGGCTTAGTCCCATTGTGTTGAGAGCCCAGCACCTTTTCTTGGTTGAAGAGGAATATGACTGTGAGAAATACATCTAGTTAGGCTAGAAAACGTTCAAGGTTAATCACTGTACTTGTTTACAATTTCTATTTATTTATGCTTACATACACAACCACAATGACATGAACTCTAACATGATGAATTTAGAAACCATATTGTAGCAACCAAATACCAGAAAAAACAACCAAACAAATACACCATACCAATTAATTAACCCAACTCAGTTCATGACGTTGAGTAAGCCTTAAAATCTACTAATTTACACTAAGTCAAAACAACTCTGTAGTCTTTGAGGACATAAGTCCCTGACTGCTTCAACTATGGGAAGTACCTGTGCTCTACCCAGAAACTCATTGTGAGTAGTACCATAGGAAACCCAAAGTAGCTAGTCGCTAAGAGGAATTTCCAAGTGAAACGGGCAATGACCCCTTTCGATTGAGTAGAAACACCTATGAGGAACAAGCCAGGCACTGTCTTATAGCAGTCTTGGTGGCCAAGAGACCACCTTCAGCGAATAGGAAGCCATTGAAATTGGGGTCCAAATCTCATTACCACCAATTTCACACATAAAATCAAACACAATTGATCCTCCACATTCCTCCTCACGCCTAAGAGGCGAACCATCACCATTCGAAACACTTGATCGGCACCATCGTAGCCGTTCTTAGTGATATCCCACACTGTTAGAGGGCCACAAAGCCTCTGATTTTGATTTAGACCCATATTAGTGTGAACCAGACCTTCACACCACACCATCTAGCCCCATGGCTAATACAAATTTGGATCCATTTTCCAGCCTAACCTTTTCAAGTGGACCCATGTCCACATCACAACATGTTACCCACAATTTGGCAAGTGGCCCAAGCACAGTCATGTAGACTATCATTAGCCAGTTGCCACCACCTATAGTGAGTAGCCAAGCTGGTCCACTTACAACACACAATGGTAGTGGCCCTTTCACACAGGGGGGCAGTGGACCGTCAACCTACATTTCCCCTACTTTAATACATGGGGGAAATGTACCCGCCACTCATACCATCCCACCCATAAAACATGGGGGCATTGGCCCATATACCATAGCGCCACCGTAATCACCCCCAACTGTGTAGATGCACTATGCACCTGCAAACCCCACCACCATCGCAGCCCCATCCCACATCAAATTGAGGTCAAATATGCCCTTCATGGCTCATATGAACTTGCCTAGTTTGGCTAGATTAACAAATGGCCCCATCCTCCACCAAGCGTTTTGGCCACCTATGCAAACTGAGCTGCCATCATACATCCCCAAGTTTGAAGGAAAACCCAAGGAATGTCCCCAAAACCACATAATGGAATTCCATCTATGCTGCTCATCCAACAGCATTGTAGACGTCTCCATTAGGCTGAGCCTGCTCCAACGCACCCTTATAGGTGCCACGGCCAAATGGTACATTGAGCTGCCACAAGCCAACTACCCTGACTTCAACTCCCTAGCCTTCATGTTCCTACAGTATTTCCAACTCCTTGTCAGATATGATTAGGGGGTGGAGATCCTGCTATCCTGCCATCAAAGCACTACCAATCACATAACTGACCATATCCATGAGTGGCGGCAATGCTGTAGCTTATGAAAAATCCAACTGGTCTATAGGATCTTCTTGGATTGGTTCCTTAAGACTTTGCTCCTACCCATCACAAAGGACGTCACATCTAAACATCCCCAATTTGAAGAAGAGGCCATACTAAATGCCCAATAATTTGACCTCATCTATGCTCAGTCTAGATACCTGTATATTATCATTCTAGATGCTCCCCATCCAAATACCTCCTATCGCGATGCACCGGGGGCATCCCATGCTGTGGACGACATCATAGGGTCAGTCTCCCAATAGCCATAGCCTGGAACGACACCACGTACCATTACACCACAACCAAGCAACACTGCTAATGTTGCTTACAAAAACCAAGCTCCGGACTATGCTAGAATGATGTCCTAGTCTAGAGCAACAAATTCCTATGCACAACCTATGCCACCGCACTAGGATGAGACCATGGCTTGGCCAACTCAGTAGTATGTGGGGAAAATTCCCACATTTGTGGCACCACCACCCCCACAAATATATTATGCACCACCAATGTAACTGGTTCAATCCCCTGCCCCAACTCCACCCGCTCCGTTGCAACAAGTTTTCGCACAGCAAAACTGTCCCAACTAGCCTATGCCCAACAATCAACAAGGGAAAGATAGGAATAATCATCCTCGCAACCAAGGCAATAACCAACCGTAGGGAGGAAGTCAACAGCCGAACCCTCCCAATAATTCCACGGCAAACCAACCAGCCCAAAACCCCCCACGATAGAATGCACCAAGATGCAATGCTTCGTTGCGCACAAACCAACCATGTACACTCTGTGATGTTTAGGGGCATTACACGTTCAAGTATCTCTTCATGGGTTGAGCTAAGCAGGCCATTTAGAATGAGGTCCAGCAGGCCTCCAATGCTTCCAATCAAGCCCAACCTAACCAAGAACCATAAGGACCTCTCCCCATTATGCTTCAAAACCCACTACCAGTCCAACAATTGGTGGCAACTGCTCCCTCTCCCGAGGCCAATCCCAATGCTCTGGGGGCACCTCCCATGGTCGAAACAGACGTTCACCACCAGCTAGCCATGATGACTAAGGAGGTCAACTTGCAAACCAGACGGAATCAGTATGGTACCACCATCGAACCTGCTGACTCATCAACAACATCCATGTCTAAGACAATCAACCTGCCTCTTCAATCACCCCCATTCCTACGCCCCCCCATACGTAGAATTTCCAATCATACCGTAGCCAGAGCTACAGTCAGCTATAGCATTATGGATGATTTGGCCCAAACTCCCACTTCCATGTCTGCTCCCGAGGTACTTAAAACATGCCCAATGTAGTAGAAATCCTTACTAGCCGCTCTAGGGGCAGTAGACCCCTCTGAATCCAAGATGATCACCTTTGACATGGAGAAGAGGGAACCACGCATGCCCTCCACTATTGCCTTCCAAATCCCAATGTCCATCAGGAATTTTGTTTTGCATCGATGCATAGTGGATGAGGGGATATCCATGGGCATCATGTCTACCTTGGTTTGGCAGAAGCTTGGACCACCAATTTTGCAACCATCCTCCATGACTCTGCAGGCTTATGATGGACATTCCACTAAATCCCAAGGAATCCTCTCCCATGTCCCCATCATGTTAGCCGGGAAGAAAGTCCTGATTGACATCGAAGTCATCAATGGTCAACTGGACTACAACCTCGTCCTTGGAAGGAGTTACATGTACACCATGCGAGCCGTCGCATCAATTATATTCTTCCTCATGATGTTCCCCCATGGAGGTAAGATTGTGACGGTTGATTATCTCACCTACCATGATCCACAGGGGTTAACAGCACCTACCAATGTTATCCCTACCATCACCACCATTGAGTCTCACAGGGTGACCACACATGGTAACGTCATCCCTGTAACCAACACTGTGGTTGAAAACACACTAGCTTCCCCATTGTTGAATGTGGGCCCTGGGTTGTTTACCAATCCCACCATAACGGCTCCTTTCCCATTGGTCTCACCACCACTGACACAAAAGAAAACAGTGGACTTGTGCATGGTCTCATCTAGCATCACTGCACCCAAACAACAACTGTAGCCACAGCCCCAACCACAACCACAACATCGTCTGCAGCCGCAACATCACCTGCACCAGCAACATTACGTGTAGCCAAAACCACAACCTCACCCCCACATGCAACCAGCTGGGATTTATGTGGGCTCATCTCAAGTCCATACAATTGCCTTCCTCTTTCCCCCACCTGGTGTCATGAGCAAGCTGGTCATGGCCACCTTAAGCCTACCCAACTTTACATTGGGGATTTCAGTGTGGTATCTTGATCCACCAGCTCAACTAGCAATGCCCTAGGTTGTTTTAACCCTGGCGCAACCTATCACGATCAAGTCTCACCCTCCACCTGGTCCACAAAAGGCAACCGCTGCACCTGCACCACCCCAAATGAAAAGCGCTAGCGGAAAGAACACCAAAGCCACCGCAGAGCCACAACAAGTCCCACCTTGCGTTGTCTATGAGCAACAGGGCCATCCAACTCATAATTTCCCTGAAATCCCAGTGATCTGTGCACATCTTGATGCCATGGATACAAATGAAAACATCCACGTGGTTGAACTCCCAACCACGCTAGTAGTCAGGAATAAGGCATTGAGGACAAACCATGCTTGTGCCCTTTGCAGCTTGTATGGACATTACTCCCACCATTTCCAAGACCTACCCAAATTTCAAATGGCTCTCTCTATTGTAAGCTGATGTTTATTCTAGGATGTATTTGAGTCATGTCATGCCTCGATGTTCCGATCGGAAAGTTTCTATAATGTGAAAGTTATGTCAAGTCATTGTGGGTAACCCTCCTATTGGTCAAGGGTTAAAGTCCCCATAGTTGTGGGGCCATAAATTTATTAGACTATCCTAGACAAGTCGACCCTATTTGAGTCATTGTAATTCAAGGCAATAGTCCCCGCCACCTAAGTCAAGGTTAACCCTCCTTGTTGAGTAGAGGGAAAAGTCCCCAGAAGTTGTGGGGTGCTAGGGTTATTAGACACTCCAAGAGATGTCGGCTCTAGTAAGTAATTGTTAAGTAAGGATGACATGTTCGAGTGCACTTCAAGTGAACGAAAGAATATAAATAGAGAGTGAGCCTCTCTATATATCACACTCACACTCACTCATTGGGGCGCATGAGTGAGAGAGGAGAATCTCTCTCAGTGGGAGACAGAGAGACAAAAGTTGTGGAGATCATCTTTATGTTTTGGGATTTTCTATTTTGGTGTTGACTCTATCTCTGAGGAAGTTGCAGGGTTTTATCCTTTATGGTTTCCTCGGGGGAAATTCTTTGTGTCTCTTGTCTCTTGTGTTGTGCTTGTGTTTTATTGTTGTGCATGTTATTCTCTCAGTTAAAGATCCTAAGATCATAATGAAAGCTTATATGATAAAAATATAACATGGTATCAGAGCTAACCTGAGAAGAAGACATTGTGTAGCTATAGAAGCTATGGATTCTTAATTTTTGGGTCTCTCTTTCCACAATCCATCAACAAAAGTATGCTAGGATAACTCCCCATTGAAGGGGGCATCTTTTTGTCGAAGCGGAATTCGATTATGAGCATTTTCAGTTTTTGGTGCGGAAATTAGGGATTTATATAGAAGAGGAATTTTTGAGCGATCCTAACATAGGATTACTCTCCTCATAAAAACCAGAGTTTAGAGACCTAGATCAATATTTTTGGTTGGGTGGAACTCCGGGAAATTCAAACCCTAGTTTGACCCCGAGCTAGAAAAACCCTAAAAACTAAAAATGATATGTTTTGGTACATTCGATATATCCTAATATTGGTGAAGGTTCCAAAGTTTAAAATTTCAGAGGCCAAAGATAAAATCCTTATTTACATTGTATCCAAAACTTAGCCTCATATTTGCTATATTCTGGGAGATATGATCTCTCCAAGTTAGGGTTCCAACCTCTTCCAGAATCCATCCCTAAACAGGACACCTATGTAGAATTGCAATATCTTGGGCTACAAAGGTCCAAATGGAATTCCTAATGATGTTCCAAAAAGGGCATAGAATGTACTTTCTGTGGTATGAATTTTAGACCCAGAAGATGAAACATTGACACGTGGAAGTCTGTACAACTTCACTGTTTGGAATAGTCCTTTAATAGATCACCTTGGGAAAAGGAGCATATGTCCCAATTGGTGAAATAAATCCTGATGAAACCTATAGGGTTGGATCAGGGACATGCTAGGTTACCTTAGTGCGATGTTTCAGACATAGAGGAGCAGTAATTTTGGAGATATCATAGAAACAGTGACAGGCATTTATGTAGAAGAAATTGGAAAACTAGGGCTTCCTGTTCCAGGAGCTTCCCTCCACTGTTTTTAGAAAAGGAGTACATTGGAAAAATCCATTTGAAGAGATTTATCTTTCTATCCAATCAGATTTGAAAGATTCCAAGTTTTTAAAATTAGGGTTTCTCTGACAAACCCTAGATCAACCAACTCTGGAACCAGGACGGACACCTCAAATCGGTAATATCTAATCTTTTGTTATTTTCATTTGAGGTTCTCATTTAAGAGTGATCTATCACATCAGCTTGATGATAAGCTTGGTGAAGTTGAACAACTTCCAATCATGGAAGTATATGATCTCTCTAAAAAAAATGGATTGGACATCTATATGAGTTTAGAGATTCCAGTTCTAGAGGGAGATGAGGCTCAAAGGCTTACACTAGAAGAACTTGGTCAAGGCCAAGAATATCATCGTTGATTCAATCACGAATCAACTTGTACCATAAATGTATTTCCTAAAGACACCAAAGATGTTTGATTCCTTGACCAAGCTATCTGAAAGGAAGATCATAAATTAGAAGATGGATTTGAGAAAACAAGTTGAAGAATGTGAAGATCCAGAATGGAGAACAGCTTGAAGCAATAGAAGAAGAAGATGAGAATGCATAAGTGATGATAGCCATCTTGAATGGCCTCCCAGGATCATGAATCCATTCATGTGAGGAATATGTGCCAGAAGGAAGTGATTACTTTCATCAGACTCTGGGAAGAAGAAGAAACTCGACTCATAAGAAGAGAAGAGAAAATGGGAGCAACTAAAGATCAAGCTCTCACCATCCAAAGAAGATCCCTCAAGCGATGAGGAATACAAAGGACTCAAATATTGAAGAACCTCTTATCCATCCTAGAATTTGGATAAGAAACGATGCTATTATGAATGAAGAAGACGATGAAGCTAAAGGATCAAGAAGGAGACTACCTACGAAACAAATAAAGATAAGTATTAAATTCTCATTTCATGATATTGTTTTGTTATGCATTTGTTTGTATTCAGGTGATGTATAATGCATGATAGGATGTTTGCATTAATGACAGTATACTACTAATATGCATGTGATGGGTAAGTAGCTCATGGTGCTATACAACTCTCCATTGCTACTTATCTAGAATGAAACCTATTTGTTGACATATTGGATTAGTGCACAATCTCAATGTTGTCCTAGTAGAGATGGAAGGCATCTAGAAAGTTTCCGTGATATATGGATGAATGTTGAATTGGATAAAGCAGTTGCATGATCATATATTTATGCATAAGAATTTTCCATTATGAATATACCTTATGAAATGTTTCTAACCATAAAAATGCATTTGACTTGTAGGAAAGATTGCATACATAATCGCCTACAAGAAAAGAAGGATGAGACTTGGTCCGAAGAACAAGTGACGACATTTCAAGATGAAGAATAATATGATGAATGTAGTGACATCATTGATGCAGAACCTTCCAGCTATGAAGAAGTAACCAAGAAGAAAGGGAAGACCAATTCAAGAAGAATGATGTCTAGGATACAGTATTGATAGGTGAAGGGAAGTTCGTAGCTCCATCATGCAGTAGATGGAAACATCGTACAAAGCAAGATTTGTAGCATGAGGCTTCTCATGAAAAGAAGGCATAAACTACAAAGAGACATTTGCAACTAGCCTGATGAAGATCTTAACCTTTGCTACAAGGTTGAAGATGAAATTCTATACAGTATATGGATACATAGAATATTAGTAGCATAGGAAGCTACTTGTCACTTTAGTACAGAATGCTTCAGTGCATAGAGTACAGAAGACAGAGGGAGTATGATGCTCTGCTTTAGAGGGAGTACATAATATCTTGAGGTTTGACATGGTATGAGAGGATGGATAGATTACTGATGACTCTAGGCTTTACTGAGAGCAAAGTGGATTCCAACCTTTGCTTCAAGGTTGAAGGCGGAAGACCAGTGATGCTCCTCTTATGTGTTGATGCACTATTTTCTAGGCTTAGAGGTGTGGACAAAGAAAGCATGTAGTAGAGATTCTAAAGAGGTTCAGGATGATGGATTGCATGACCACACCTATGGCATCGAACTTGAAGCTATTGAGTGTTGCTTCATCAGAGATGGTTGATGCTATGACGTATCATCATATGATTGGTTCCTTGATGTACCTGACAAATATGAGACCAGATATTTGCTTTGATGTGAACACATTGAGACCTATTCGCCTGATGGTTGCAAAGCATGTAGTAAGGTACATGAAGGGTACAGTTGATTATGGGCTCAAGTATGAGGCGAATCAAAAGATTACGTGGATTCGTATTGAGAAGGCAGTGCCATTGATAGGAAGAGCACTTCAGGATGTTGCTTCAGAATGGGATCAAGTGTGATCTCTTGGTTTAGCAGGAAGAAATCTTGTGTGGCACTGAGTACAGCTGAAGCAAAGTATGTCGCAGCTTGTTCAGCTAGTTGTGAGGTAGTATGGCTGAGGAATTTACTATCTGATATATTTGATCTCCAGTTGGATGCTACTTGTGACAACCAGAGTTGCGTGAAGTTGTTAGAGAATCCAGTGTTCCATGACAATTCGAAGCATATTGAGATCAAGTATCACTATATCATGGATATGGTGCAGAGGGGAGCAGTGAAGATCCAGTATGTTGTGACAGGAGGGTGGGGGGTCACTCTCAAAACACTTTTTCCTTGCATATTGTTATGCTTCCCATGGATGCCTTGAGACACATTTGCCTCTCAAGCCACCCACACTCTATCCATCTCAATTTCCATTTGAGCCATTGCTCCCCAACCAAGAGAAGTGCTCCCATGAGCTAGGGCATGGTGGCCCATTTCCACCCAAGAGAAGGTATACCCATGTGTTATTTTTTCTTCTTAGTTGTTTAATATGCTTTGTTTTCTAACTCTTATTCCATTTGCAGGTTTTATTTAACATTGTTTTGCATGTTCTTGTAGCTTAGGGTTTATTTGCAGGTTTTAAGGAGGCAGAACCTTATCCCATTTTCTGTAGAGTGGTTCACCATAGCTTCATTTTCTTCTTTCTTCCATTAGATTTAGTTTAATGTTCTTGTCATATGCTTCTTATTCTTGTTTATATTATCTTAGCATTAGTTTACTATTTTGTCTCTACTGTTCTTGTTTCATTTTTTTTGCATTTTCACCATTAGTAGGAACCTACCCTTGTGCTCTATAGGCATAAGGGAGCCATTCCTGCCCCTATAGCAGGGAGAAATCCTTGCTACATGGAGTATAGCATTAAAGCTCTGCCCTAATGTCACATGAAATAGGATTGGAATAATGTTGGTTATCTGAATGATTTCATGCTCAGATTCTGAGACAATCATCATTATATTGTCTTACATTTGGAAACCATTTTTATTCCTAAGAACATCAACAAGGTTACCAATCCTATAGCTTCATTCTTCTACAACCATTACTATTGGCTGATCATATCTATAACAACAAATTAGTGGCCCTAGATCAGATCAAATTATTGACAGTGGCTAGTTTTATGACATGATTTTCTGAAACTCGAACATAACTGAAGAGCTCATAGGAAAGGATAATTTTGTTGGGACAAACAACAATGATCTTGTAGGAATCCTTTGTATTATATATCATAGTTATTTCCATATTTATTATGAACTTTTTCATAAGCATATAATGTGCTCTATAAATCCATTGATTTTAGCTGCACAGTTCCTATTAGACTAATGATCAACACACTTCCCAGGCCTATGAAAAAATGCTACAAATCTTAGCCAAAATGCGGGATCTAATGAAGCGTTGGAATTTCCATTAAGGCCGTCACCATTGTTTTATTAAAATATGTACGAAGGAGGTTGTTTGAGGAAGCCTTAGAGGCATTCAAGAAAATGGAAAAGCTTGTGGGAAAACTGAACACATATACTTTTAATGTTCTTCTTTAGGTAATTTTCACTTATGGGCATGTGAAGGAATTACGACTTGTATTCAATAAGATGCACCATAGATATGTTCCTGATACATAGACATTTAATGTTTTTCTATGTGAGTTTCATGAAGATGAAAATTCAATGCAAACATAGATACATTTTAGAGAAATGACTAGGAGAATCTTTAGTCCCAACACTATAACCTATAACATTTTCATATATGATCTATGTGAGGGGATGAGGATTAGTGATGTATTGGAGATTTGTAGATAGATGAAAACAAATAATTGTTGTCATGACATTCATAATTAAACTAATTTGATACATGGGTTTGGTATTGACCCTAACATGGATGAAATTGTTTAATGAAATGATATAAAGAAGTCATGATCCTGATAATATGGCTTAGAATGCCTCGATCTATTGTCTTTGTAAATCATGAATTTTGAGTCCCTGAACAACACTCAGCATAATCTCACTTTGTTTGGTTGTGTTATGGTGTTCTTACACATGCATATAACATGTGTAAGTTAAAGGGAGGGTCGAATTCACCTATTTACCTTTGAAAATATTACATGGACTATGTAATTGAAGCTCTGCCCTAATGTCACACGAAATAAGCTTGGAATACTATTGGTTATCTGAATGATTTCACTCTCAAATTCTAAGACAATCATCATTATATTGTCTTACATTTGGAAACCAATTGTATTCCTAAGAAAATCAGCAAGGTTACCAATATTATAGCTTCATTCTTCCACCACCCTGACTGGTGGCTACTCATATTTGTAACAAAAAATTAGTGGCCCTAGATCAGATTTGACTAGTCCCAAACTGATGCGTTTCAAGTCCCTGAACAACACCCAACATAATCTGACTTTTTTTTATTGTGTTATGGTGTTATTTTACGAAAAAGATACGAGTTCAGTTCCCTTGTATCTTCATGGGTATATTCACTCAATACGGGTGTCCTCATACTTTTCCAACATCATCATTCTCCTCAAGATTAGTGATCTTAATGATCACAAGCTTAATGATCTTCATTCTAATTTTCCATTTCACTACATCAAGTTACAAAGATTCTCTGCTTTTGGGTTGAATTATTTGAATGTGTGAAAAATAGATGAAATGAAACTGAGTTTTTATCTCTAAAAATATGAATAATAGGTTATAGAGCCAAGTTATTAATATGGCATTTGTCTTTTTCCAATTCCATTAGCAACTTAGAGTCACTCAAAGAGTCACAAAATAGAGTCACTCAACTTGTCACTCAACTTGTCATAAACCCTATATGGAATAATAGAGTCACCCAACTTGTTTTCATGGAAAGTCCCCATCCCTAGGATCCCCATTCCAAGGATGCCTCTCTCCATCCTGGGACTCATCCTATATATGGGATGGTCTCCTTGCCAAGACTCAAGGGTCATCCCCTTGAAATGATCAAAAATTTGGAAACTTATGATCTTATCCCATTCCCAGTATTCTCATTTAAGGTTTGAGCTTCATCCTCCCTGCCCAACGATTGATTAAATCCCTATTTTGCATATTCCATGCCTACTGATATGATACATGGATCTATCGAGTAATATATCTTAAGAGTTTGACCTACAATATGTCATGCCCAACTAGCTAATACAGAGACTTAATCTGTGTATTTTATGTCAATTTCTTTACAAAGGTTGTATTTCTATTTGCTATTGCTTGGAAACCTATATGTCTAGTGCTAAAATATGTAGTCTACACTAGTAACGTTTAGCACATATGTGTAACCTTCCCTCAAGTTTTCGCAAAGCCATATAAAATGTAGAGAGTTGTTATTTACTGGTTTGGAGTTGGTTTGTACAGTTTAAATCACAGGGTTTTACATTTATATTTTCATTGTCTTACATAAATTTTATCCTTTAGCTCTATTATTTTTTTAAAAATATTTTGTCCATACATGTTGTCCCTCACACACACCCTGATTTCAAAATTGGTGTCCTTGTATGTGCAATTGCACTTGTCTCCACTCCTGCACCCATAAAATATGGCTACTTAGTTAATAAGGCTTCAGTTCACCTACAAATATAAGCCTTGATTTGAGACACATAGGCTTCTGGTTAACTGTAATGGTTTAATAGTCTAGTAGAATGTCACATTGGTATGGATTTTAGACTAGTTATCTGGTTTGCAATAGATGATTATAGTTTTGGTTTCAATATAACAATTTGTGTAGACATAATGTAGATACTAGAGACCCTTTTCCTACAGCAGAAGGCACATTATACTAATGTTTTCACACATTCCAGATATTAGGTACAATCCAATAGCTATTTGATTTGCAACAGACGATTACAATTTCAATTTCAATCCACCAATTATTGCACACAAAATGTAGAGACTTAATGCATATGGTAGAAAGCACATCATACAAATCTTTTCCCACAATCTAGGTCTTAGGTGCAATCTCATAGTTATTTTCATGTTAGAATTAATATTTATTTAATTAAATTATCAGATTGCCCCCCTAACTAAAATGAGTATTCTGATGATGGATCACACCAGCTTAATCCCAAATGTTGAATCCAATAATGAAATTATTGCAGTTTTCCCTGAAATTTGATTTTCAATAGTTATCTGGTTTGCAACATATGGTTACAGAATGAGTTCTAATCCAACAGTTAGTGCACAGAGACAAAGGCCCATTGTCAATGGCTGAAGGAAAATTATGCTCATGTTTCGAGAAGCAGATGCATTGTTGTGGTGGTAGTAGGGATAGAATTGGACATGTAGGGTATGGCAGGTCATTTTGAAAGATTGCTTCCCTCTGAAAGTTTCCCAGAAATATTTAAATGGACTGTAAAATTTAAGCTGAAAATTTGAAAAATGATTGTTTTCATGGTCAGTCAAGTGTTTTTGTTGGTTTTGCATGAATGGAAAAATATTTAGATAAAATGCCTATAATTAGTAGAATGAATTTTTAAGGCAATTGCTATATATACATCATGTCCCCCAATGCTGAAAGCACTCTTTTTTAGAGTAGGATGTTCTATCACATTGCTAAAAAGAATCAAATTTAGTGGCTAGATCTGCCTTGGGGTTAAATTTGGAGCATATCTTATCATTCTTGAAGATAAGTTTTACTTTAAATGATATCAAGACAATAAATCAAATGATCTATAAAACTGAAATAATGGTAGTGGTCAGTACTCCTCTTTTGACAACCAAGTCTCTTGTTGCTTTCTGTTCGAAGGGAAAACTGCTTACAACCATTTCATGGTCAGAAATATGGATTTGAAAGGAATTGAATTGAGTTACAAGTAGATTCCCTCAAGTTGGAGTATGAACATCATGAATACACAACGTGCATAGGATGTAAATAAATTGTTGGCATCCCAATGGTTTGGTAAAAATATCCATGAGTTGATTTGTGGTAGAAATATAGGTCATTTGAAGGTATACTTCAATCACTAATATGTTTGTATTCGATAGCAAGAAGTGTTTAGAGAAATTATGGTACCATTTCCTTGAGGATTTGGTTGAGCTTAATGTTTAACAATTTGTTTAATACCATCCCAAATATAATAGTTACATTTGCAACATGATTCTTAGAACTTTATGCATATGTGCAATTCAAACTTAAACACATGGCATCAAATCTTCATTACTAGCCTTAAGAAAAAGGAATTTAATCCAACAGAATTATGTTATTAAATGCCACATATCATTACTTCACTAATCAGTTAGGAACAATTAAATCTGCATTACAAGAGTATCTTATTCCAGCGCAAGAGTGAGAGTGTACAATGCTAAAAATGACTGATAAATGCAAGAGAATAAGTATGAATTTGTCAAACAATATTTTATTGAATGGAAGCTATGAATGGCTAAGAATACGCCTTTTTGGGCTTGATTTCACCTTTTTGTCAGTGCTGAATATGACTGGTGTAAAGAGGAGTTTGATAATCAAAATCTTGTTGACTTAATTTCTGAGATTACATACAACCACTTTAAAAAGATATGTATAGTGAAGTAGAATCCACAATTTGGATGACTAGAGGTAAGGCGAAGAGATAAAACACCCAGCTTGGAAGAATTATTCCCCATAGCTTATATCAACAGCATTCTCCCACTTGTGAATAGTATTATCAACAAAATAACTCTCTTTTTCCTTGCTAGTGAACCCTCCTCTAAGGTTGGGTTGCACACTTTTGTAGCAGCATTATAAGTTGAACTCAGCCTCAATGAATAAGGGTAGATTCATGGGAAAATATGATGGCATTCAACTCAGATTTTTTCATCTACAGGACTATTGTGCTCTTCATTCACTGTATAGTCCATAGTCACTGTGATGTCTAGTATGCAGTGCCCCTCAAGTCTCAGGTCTGGAATGAAGCACTATAGATGATTACGAACAAGAAGATGGTTGATATTGGACCTTTCCTTAACAATAGTAAAAGTATTTTTGGGTGTGTTCTAAACAATTTTATCATAAAAACAATACTTCAGGCCTATGAAAAATGGATCTTAAGGAGGACTAATTATAATGGAAACCAAATAGTGAAAATCATAAGCATTCAATTCAATAACAATAACACAATTGAAAATTTAATGATAATACCATTAACGCCAAATAAGACTAACCTAGAAAAAGAGAAGGCGTGAAGATACAGACCCTCTGCTATGAATGGAAGCATGGATGAATAATCCATTTATGTCCAAATAAAGGCTATCAAACCCCATCCCATTGGGGCTGGGTTTGGTGGCATCCACAGTATCCTCTCTTCTACGACATCCACCACAGCCAAGGGATACATGTCAGATAACCATCTATAAAATTCCAAGACAACCATTCTCTTTTAGATCTAGTGCCAATGGCAGTGCCTATGCCACACAAAAGTTGAGGAGACATCCTCTGAGTTTTATGCAAACCCACATGACTCACCAAGGTACATTTATATAATGAGATCAGATACAAACAAAAAATTATGGTATGTTAAAGGTTATGGAACCATTATTGGTATTCCATGGCAAGTGCCAATGCCAACAGGTGCCTGGTTCGAATCATCTTGGGTGAGGTGCACTAATCTACACCAATGGGTTTATTAGGGATGCCATCAAGGAATGTTGGGAAGCATCCCTTGGATTTTCTTGCAAAGTTATCCTTGGAAAAAAAAGACAAGGCTGCATTACATAATACAAACAATACCTAGGAAATGTCAAGTTTCCTTATACCAAACTAAATTAACCACCAAAAACTTGGATGTAGATGTTTAATATCTAAAGTTCTACTTAAATTTTGTTAACATTCAGCCAAGGAAACAAAAAATAAAAATACTAATCATATATATTTCTCTCATCTCGATAAAAAAGATATTTTAAACCTAGTTGTTGGGACCAAGGGATTAAGAAAGAGAATTAAAAAAATACATTAATGTCCCAAAGCTAATATGAAAGAAATCAAATGGTACTGCTAAATACATGACATGTTATATCCCATAAGTGGTTTAGAGTTGGAAGTACCCAAGATTAGGATTCAAGAGATCCAAATATGTTGCTCTTGAGTCTTTACCCAAGGTGTCATAAGATTGAAATAATAAACCAGACATCATTGTCAGACCCAGATTTTCTAGACCTAGTGAGGCAACAAATTGAGAGAGAAGTGACATTCCTAGGTGCACTCTTATAGTATATCCAAAAAACTATGCTAACAAAATTGTATTGTTAAGAGGATTAGAAACTAAGCCTTGCTTGCAAGAATCAGATCAAGATGAATACAATTCATTTTCTCGAGATATATTGTAGTAAGCATATTATCCATCAGGCTATCATTCTAATCAATTTTGGAGCTCGCCCTTTACAACCACAATTATGTTTTCCTATTAATATGCTGGAAGATGCTAAAAATAAGCTATCCATATCTTAGTCTCTGCTATTCATGTAATCTATTGCTGGTTGGTCAAATTACAGTTGGGAGAGGGGTGCAGACCAGCTATCAACTCTATGCTTATAAGCTACTAGTAACATTTTTGTTATAGATTGTGGGCATCTACATAGATCAATTGCTCATTGACAATTTGCAAAGACCATTAATGAATAAGGGTAGCTCAACATTATTATTTTAATATTACAGAGCAGTTCAAAGCTCCCCACAATCAGATTAGTTAGGGTTTTGTTATGATTTGAATACTAGAAAATGGCCCAAAAATGGGTGATTTTTTTCATGAAAGACCCCAAGTGCCATGTGGATATCAGGGATTTTGTTGTACTAAAAATATTGGACGTCAATGGACAAAACCAATTGTATTTGTATCTATCTGCTTCTCTAAAGTTTGAACCATTTCTCTCTTATGATACACCAATAATGATCTCTCATATCCTTATCAAGTGGCATCAAAATTCTAGTCAATCACATGTATTTGGAGTGGGATAATCACCTATGAATCTATCCTAATGAATTCATGTATTGAGAGATTCAAAAAAATACATAGACTGTGACCAACAATTGGCATGTTAAATGATTTCCATTATGTACTTTTTCTTAATATTTTTGTGTTTGAGATGGTGCTTTCGACATAAAATTTCCTTCTTGCTCTGTCCCACCATACCATGTCTAATTTGGACATCTAAGTTCTCCACTATTTTCCACGCAATGGTTCCCTACATTGATAGAACACTTTGGCATTAAGGAATTTTGGCAGAACAATCCACAGACTAAAACATAGTAGTCTGTTTACAAGATAAAAAAACAATTTTCTTATCTTTCAATGGTCACATTCCAAACCATGGCTCAAAAAATGACAGTTAATGTGACTGTTAATGTGACTAGGTGTCCTTTCTCAGCATGATTATGAATGCATGACTGTAAAAAGTATGTGGTTGTGTGTCTCTCCACTATGTGACAGTTAATGTGATTGTGTGTCCTTTCTCAGCATGACTGTGCAAAGTATGTGACCTTGTGTCTTTGCACTATGTGACTATGTGTCCTTTCTCAGCATGACTTTGAAAGCATGATTGCGCAAAGTATGACTGTGTGTATCTACACTATGTGACTATGTGTCCTTTCTCAGCATCACTACAAAATGTATGTGATTGTGTGTCTCTACACTATGTGACTATGTGTCCTTTCTCAACATGAGAGTGAAAGCATGACTGTGCAAAGTATGACTGTGTGTCTCTTCCCTACATGACTGTGTGTCTCTGCACTATGTGACAGTGGGTTTCTCAGCATGACTGTGTGTCCTTTGTCAGCATGAATACCGGGTATAATTGTGCTTGTTAACTAAGAAGTCTGGGTAAAGGTAGGTAAATTGTTTTCCTAGTTGACTTGTCCCTTCGGCGACAAGGCCAAGTTTGAAATATCTGAGTATAAGGCTGATTCAAATATTGGTTATGATTCCTTACTGCTGATATCCAATGTACATTATTTTATCATATTGTTATTGTACATGGAATTTGATGATTCTCGAGGACCAACTTTAACACAATGAATAATGGAGCGTTAAGTTAAAAGAGATAAAAATTATATTTTGTTTTTATTACAATTCAAATTTTATTAAGCAGTACTTTTCTAAATCTGAGTTTATATGTTCATGCATTAAAGTTTAATACTTGTGTTAAAAGCTACTCTAACACTGAAATTTCAACACAGAACTCGACCTTCATTTCTATGAGGAAATGCAATTCAGAGAGATTGATTTGTTTGATTGGGGCCATAATTTACTACTGAGTGCATCTTAGTGATCTATGGACTCTTTGTGTTGGTATACTATAGCTTTTGAGGGATTGTACATGATCTTTGGGAACTCAAGTTAGCTGATAGAGACCTCAATCATTTCCTACAAGCAGACCATAACTTGAACTTCATTTCTATGAGGAGGAAATACACTTTAGAAAGATCAATTTGTTTGATTGGGGCTATATTTTACTACTGAGTGTGTCTTAGTCATCTGCTGACTCTTGTGCTAGTATACTGCCATCTGTGAGCATTAAAGTGTACATTGTAGCTGGAAATCACCTCTGTCTTGAAAGTAAAACTTGACATGACCATTTTGGAGGCCCAAAGAGGGGGACTACAGTTACACCAGTGTACTATGAATTCAAAGTCATTTACGGGGGGTTGCAGTTATTGTTAGAGGCCAAATTCTTGAGAAGGTTAACTTCACACACTCATATCTATTGCATATTGTTTGGAAAGTGGGAATACTCTTTATTTGGGTGCATTTACTCACACCTGTAAGACACCACAATCATCATACAACCAAATCATTCCACTTGAGGGGAATTTCCACTCACAAGAGGGTGTTGCTATCTAATGTTATCTAGAGGTCAGAAGTGAATGATATATTCAGAACTCTTTGTTCACTATAATTACTATCAATGTTCATGAACCGCCATTATTGTATGGGACATTAATGTATTTCCTTCACAGATCTTGCAATATTTGCCTTGTTTGTATGTTCATTCATTGATTGAAAGTACTATCACTGAAGCTTGAGGTCTGAAAACGTTGCAACATTTATATCCTAACTACTAGTAGCAGTACATTGTGTGCACATGCTATTGAAGTGATTGATAATGCTATTGTGAAAATGGGGTATGTAGACTATTTGACAAATCCACTAAACCTTGTATAGGAAACAAAAATCAATTCAGATGAGAGAACCATACTAGTACTCATGTGAATGAAACCAGAAACCCATAAAATATTAAAATCATTGGCATGTGAATAGGACCAAAGCACAAGTAGTAGGCACCTGATTTTAATATACTTCTAGAAACCTCACTAAATAATTCATAAATGCAGCACCGATCTCAAAAATTGATCTTTGACTCCAGGGTTCAGTAGCCATTACTGCTCCTTCCAAGCTGTGTTTTAGGATTCCTTTCACCTTCCTGACCAGGTGTACAATTTGGTCCAATCAGGTGGGAGTAAATATGTAGCAGTTCACCTTGCAAGAAACCATGCCACTGCCTACACATAAATGTTGAATTGTATGAATTATATGCCTATTCTTTCACCTTGTAAGAAGCAATATGCCCATTTGATAATTTAGAATTTTTTATTATATACACATTATCAGCATGGAATGAGGTAATTTTTGGTCTTCCCATCTTCTTACGATAGAATATGATAATGCTTTTGATGATGAACGTTTAAATCCTGGTGACTGGGTAAGTTGAAGTGTATTCTATATAGTTTTCTATAGGGTTTAAGAAGAATTTGCATTAAATGAGTTCTAGGACATATCCTGAGCCCTAATTTTCCTAGTCATTGTTCATTCCTAGATCTTTGAGAAGATAATCGACCTTATGAGAAAAAAATAATAATAATCAAACACCCAAGGAAGTTACCATGTCCAAGGAGAGTATTGATGATATCAAAGAGACCATATCTGGCGAGGTGAGTAGGAATTGTGTCTTAGTGATCTGTCAACTCTTTGTGTTAGTATACTGCATATTTTGAGGGATTATACATGATATTTGGGAACTCAAGTTAGTTGATAGAGAACTCAATCATTTGCTACAAGTAGACCAAAACTCAACCTTCATTTCTATGAGGAGGAAATACACTTCAGAGAGATGCATTTGTTTGATTGGGGCTATAATTTACTACAGAGTGCATCTTAGTGATATGCTGACTTGTGTGCTAGTATACTGCCATCTCTAAGCATTAAAGTGTACATTGTAGCTGGAAATCACCTCCTTCCTGAAAGGAAAACTCAACGTGGCGATTTTGGAAGCCCAAAGAGGGGGACTACACCAGTGTACTATTAATTCAAAGTCATCTACGGGGGGTCGTAGTTCTTGTTAGAGGCCAAATCATTGAGAGGGTTGACTTCACACACTCATATCTATTGCATACTATTTGGAAAGTGGGTGTACTCTTCATTTCAATGCATTTACTCACACCTGTAAGATGCCACATTCATGATACAACTAAATCATGCCACTTGGGGGTAATTTGCACTCACAAGAGGGTGTTTCCATCTAATGCTATGTACATGTCAAAAGTGAATGATATATTCATATATCTGTGTTCACTGTAATTACTATCACTGTTCATGCACCAGCATTATTGTATGGGACATTAATATATTTACTTCCCATCTCTGGCAATATTCTCCTTGTTTGTATGTTCCTTCATTGATTGAAAGTAATATCACTAAAGTTTGAGTTCTGAAAACATTGCAACATTTATATCCTAAGTACTAGTAGCAGTACGTTGAGTTTACAGGCCATAGAAATCATTGATAATGCTATCGTGAAAATTGGCTATTTAGGTTGTTTGAAAAATCCCCTATACCCTGCATAGGAAACAAAAATAAAATCAGACAAGAGAACCATACTAGTACTCCTATGAATGAAGCTAGAAAGCCATAAAATATTAAAATCACTAGCATGTGAACAGGACCAAAGCACAAGTAGTAAGCTCCCGATTTTTATATACTTCTAGAAAACTCAGCAAATAATTCATAACTGCAGCACCTATTTCAAAATGTTCTCTTCGACTCTGGGGTTCAGTAGCCATTGCTTCTCCTTCCAAGCTATGTTTCAGGCTGCCTTTCACCTTCCTAACTAGGAGTACAATTTGGTGCCCTATTAGCATCAGGTGGCATTAAATATGTACCAATCTAGCTTGCAAGAAACCATACCACTTCCTGCACAGAAATGTTAAATTTTATGAATTATATGCCTATTCTTTCACCTTGGAAGAAGCAATATGCCCATTTGACAATTTAGAATTTTTTATTATATACAAATTATCGGCATGGAATGAGGTAATTTTTGGTCTTCGCATCTTCCTAGGACAGAATATGATAAGGATTTTGATGATGAAAGTTTAAATCCTGGTTAATGGGTAAGTTGAAGTGTGTTCTATTTAGTTTTCTATAGGGTTTAGGAATAATTTGCATTAAATGAGTTCTATGACATATCCTGATCCCTAATTTTCCCAGTCATTGTTCATTCCTAGATCTTTGAGAAGATAATCGACCTTATGAGAAAATAATAATAATAATAAAATGCCTAGGGAAGTTACCATGCCCAAGGAGAGTATTGTTGATATCAAAGAGACCATATCCAACAAGGTGATTAGGAATTGCAATAGATGTGGTGTGAACTCTCAGGGCAGGATGCAACTTCATTATGAATTGAACCTGCACCTTTCTTGCACCTTCCTTGTCTCCTCCTCTGTCTACTTATTGTTGGTAATTTCTCAAACCCCTTCGAAGGGCCTCTGAATCTAAAACCATTTCAAAAAAATCAAAAACTGTTTCAAAATCCTGCGACCCCTTCAAAATTCTTCTGAATCTAAAACTATTTCAAAAAATCTAAAACTATTTCAAAAGCCTGTGGTCTCAAATAAATTCTCCAAAAATGATGCCAAAAGAGAAAACTAAGTGGAGTCTTCCACGTTTATACTTGCAAACTACCAATAGTCTAGCAGCCTCAGATTTCAACTTAGACTATGAAAAAGTCTATATCTACAAATTACTAGGAGTATAGAAGCGAGATTTCAAATTAGACTAAACAAAACTTTGGAAAATAGAAAAGAGATTTAAATGAATTTTACTATTTTTCTATGAAAAAATGTGAATAGATTTAAGTAAAGTTTTGGAAAAAAATATTAGGAATTTCAATATTTTTTGGGTGACTATTTTAAATAATTGCGTTTTTTGTATGATGTGAATTGATTTTTTTAATTAAAAAAAAAAATAAGAAATGTGAATGATTTTCTCAATCTTCAAAAAAATAGGAAAAAGTTCAATAACAAGTGAAATTGGTTTATTAGAAATTTGATAAATAACTCAACAACATATCCATTCATGTTAATATTTTGCATTAGATTCATCCACAATATTATTGGAGCCTTGAACAATAGATCCATATAATGTGTTTCTCAATGTTCTAGTAGACGGCAAGCAATAAACAAAATTCTAGCATAGATCCCTTGAACAAGAAGAATATGGCTGTTAGGGTTTTGAGGGGATAATTGTCACCTCAAATTTTTGTCAAGATCTTATCAAGGATGGAGTTAGATGTCTGACCAGTGGACTACTTCAAAGAGACTTTGTTGAAAGTCGAAATCTTTGTAGCTAATTTGAAGGTTAGGTCTATTTTTTGCTGTGACAAGAGCAATGTTGTAACTCCTATGGGTTATGTGAACTCATGTGTTCATAGTGCAGTGGAGCTACATTGCACCTTTGATCAACTCCCTATTAATGGATCCTCTATGGATTTTGTCCTTCACTTTGGATATGACATGAAGAAAACATTTAAGCATGCCTCATATCATGAGCTAGAAAGATCTGTGCAATAGGAAGGGAATGGATATATCCAACAAAGAAAATCCCTCCTCGTCTTCCTCTTAGCCTATTCAAAATAAGGGATAAAAGGGAAAGCCAAGTTGTTCTTTATTTGTTGGAGATAGAAAACAACACATTGATATCAAATATATAAGAATTCCTATCATGGAAGGGGCATGTAGTTGTGTGGTATAGAATTCCATTTGTCAAGGGATGGGGTTTGATTCCTAGCCTACTTAGTACTCAACATGGTATCAAAGCTAGATGTTGAGGTTAATTAATAGTGTCTAGGATGCTTGGGCCAAAACATAGCTTGAGGGGGACTGGTAAAGGTGCCAATCCATACCTTAATATCATAATAGTAAGGGACCAAGGTGCTCATCACAAAATAGATAAGTAGCCTAGTGAAAAAGTATCATGCTAACCAAGGGATTAGGTTTGATTCTACCCTATCCAATTCTAAACATGGAATGGAAGCCAAATGTTGAAGTCAATCGGTGGAAGCTAAGAAATCTATGTCAAAATGTGGTTTGGTGGGGGATATTGGAGGTAGCAATCCACACCTTCACATCAAACTAGCAAGGCTACTATCATGAAAGGGGCATGTAGGTTAATGGTAGAGCATACCACATGGTATGAGATATATGTTAAAGTTAATAGGCAATATCTAGGAGACCTTAGCAAAAATATGGCTTGAGGGGAGGGTATTGGATGTAGCAATCCACAACTTGATATCAAACTTGTAAGGACACCCATCATGAAAAGGGGATGTGACTTGGTGACAGAGTAGCACACTAGCCATAGAAGGTCCGATGGTTAAGTCTTAGTTGGCTCAAATTTCAACATGGTATGACAACTAGAGGTAAAGAAACTCACTAGCTAGATCGAGTCCTATGTTCGATTCTTAGTTAGTATAAATGTCAAAATACTATGACAACTAGAGGTCGAGGTTGATTGGTGGTGTCTAGGAGGTCTACGCCAAAGTGTGACATCAAGGAGGTTTTGGGGATAGAAATCCACACCTTGGTATAAAAGTGGTATGGATGCTCATCATGAAAGAGAATATAGCTTAGAATCCTGGGTTTGGTTTCTAGACTCTCCAAGTTTGAACACTTTGCAAAATCAACACTACTATCTACAATTTCAATTCTAAAGATTCTCAGTACAATGAATGTTCTGGTTGTTAGAAGTTGGAATGCTTTTATCACATTTTAGGCATTTGTAGTTCTCTACACAATATCATGAGCAATGCATTAAGAGGGTTTCGAGGGTTAGGGTTGGTAGGAATGAATAGAAAATCCATATTTTATTATCTACCTTATTGGAAGGGTCTATTAATATGTCGTCTATTAGATCCTATGCACATAGTAAAAAATGTCATCACCATTTGAATCCATGTCATGTTGTTAAAATCACTCAAATGACATTAATGTCACTAAAATTCCGTCGACAACAACTAACTAGCATTAGAGGCATTTAGGTAATATTAATATGTCTCTCATATGTCATTATGAACATTTAAGTGCCATTAGGATCAGTCAGTATCTACAAGTATTATGACATGCATCATCATCGTGGACATTGGCGTCATCATCATCATCATCAATTCTATATGGTACATTAACATCATCCTCATTATCATCATCATCATCATCATCATCATCATTAAGTACATCATCAACAAAATCATCATCGTCGTTGTCATTATGGTGACTCATATGCCATTAATGTTCCTAATCACTCATCACCATTAGGATTCATGTCATGTAATTATTAATGTCATCTATATGTCGTTACAATCATTTCGATGATAATAGGGTCATTTAGATGTTGTTGCAGACATTTAGGTTCCATTAGAATCAATTAGGATCCAAAAGTTCTACCACATGCATAATCATCATTGACATCCACATCGTTATCATCATCATACAATAAATCAACATCATTGTTGTTGTAGTCATCATCAATACAATTGCGATAATAATGAGCAAGGAACCCTACTACCTCACAAGAATGGAATATATAATATTATACTTATGAAATCATATCCATATGCTCCATCATAATTATCGCAATGCATCATCGTCATGTTGTTAGGGTTAGTCAGATGCATGCCATTACGTTATATCAAGTGTAGTTGGAGACACTCAAATGCCATTAGAACAATTTAGGTGACATTAAGGTAATTTACCCCTCATTAGGATTAATGAAGATCCAAAAGTGCCATGATTATGATCATTTAGTTGCCACTATGATAAATCAAGATCCAAAAGTACTATCACATGAATCATGTGCACTGACATTGACATTGACATTTATCATTGACGTTGACATTGATATATCTGACATTATGTCGAACGTTTTCTGAACACAATTCCTAGCTCTAAACCTAGTGCAATTCCTAGCGCAGTTCCTTTCGAAATTTCTGGCATTATTCCTGGCAGTATGCCTGGCTCTATACATGGCACTATGCTGGATGTTTTATAGGCACAATTCGAGTCTCTATACTTGGTGCTATGTTGGATGCTTTTACTACCGATATTCATGGCACAATTCTTGTCGCTAACCCTAGACTAGTATATGGTGCTATGCTATTCAGGAAGTTTTTTTAGGCTTTTATCGGTGTTATATCGAATGCTTTTTTTGGATGATAATTGGGACGTTAATTGGGATGCTAATTGGGACACTAATTGGGACATCATTTGGGATGCTAATTAGTGTCCAAAATAGCACCACCTTTTAAAAATGGATGCTAATTGGGATGCTAATTCAGACGCTAATTCAGAATCTAATTAGGATGCTAATTGGGACGTTAATTGGGATGCTAATTTGCATCCAAAATAGTGCCAACATTTTAAAATGGTCACAAAATCATCCACTCGGTCCAAAAAATGATGAAAAATACACTAAAAGTGACATTGGAGGCTAAAAAGGAAGCTAAAAGAGACGCTAATAATAGGGTTTTGTTGTAGTGTTAATATCTTAAAAAAATTTCAGAGAAGAACCACCATGCTTGTTGTTTCACTACTCTTATTACAATCACCTTCTAAGTGGTGACTCAATCTCCCATATTGCTTGTTGCCCCAAAAATTGAAACCAAGCAATACCAGGATCCCATTGCTTTTATTGCACCCTTACAAACATCATGAGTACAAAATATAGATCATGAAAGTACATAAAAACAACATAGACATGTACATAAAGAATATACCTCATAAAAGAATCATAAAATTCCTTCTACATATGAGTAAGTATATCATCATATGGCCCATATACACAAGCATCACATATTATATCAAATATGTTCCAATGACATAAGTAAGGATACCGTGTCCTATGATGCTGATCCAAAAGAATGTAATATGGATAAAAATAGTCAAGCATGTGTTCTTTTATTCAAGAAGTGAATGAAAAACTTCCACCAAAATATAAACCAAACAAGGAGCAAAGTAAACATAAAGACTTAAAGTGGCTGAAATAATTCCCATTAATACACCCTTGAATATGTATATCATCAAGAAAAAACAAAGGATGTTACTGCCAATAATAATGTGCTTCAATGGTATATCTCTTCACCCAAGTGTTGGATGAAGCTCCTCCAACATCAAAAGGACTAAGCAAGGAGCATGGAAAATCACGAGTCCCCAAGTGACTCAAATGAAAATCATAGGTGCATCCATGTAGACGTTTATCATAATAATGTAACAAAGGATTCTACTACAAATGTAAATAACATGGTGATATACTAATGACATCATCAAAAGGATAGGTAGAAATTTCATAATCCTCATGTTGCACCATAAAAAAGAAACCTTTTACCCATACTTCATCCCCAATTGATATGGATGAAAAATTCGAAGGAAGTGAAGAATTGTGAACCAACCTTACCTCTTTGCAACTCTTACCCATCAATATTTTGAATACATATTCTCCATCATTGGATGGTACAATTATTGTGATATCATTTGCCTCCTCCAAGGAATTTTAACTCTCACCAGGTTGCAACTCATAATCCCTATGAACAAGAACAAGTGCTTGGTTTCTTTCTTGTTTGAATGTAGCCTCTTCAAGCACCTGCATATCAACATGCACATCATGTTCCACCATTACATGAGGTTCATGTTTTGTAACATAAATTATTTTATCCATTGAATGACTTTTTGATATGTAGGAAGGTGTAAAGGACCCTTGCAACCTCTCTTAAAGTTGATCAATCTGAACCATAAATTTTTGGAGTGCATTTTGGGTGGACTCCAACTCATTTGAGATATTGTCATTATCTTCTACATTTTTGAAGGTTAGTCGATGATACAAACTATTGTAAAGGATAGTTTCCTATGGCTAGGGTTTAAGAGGCCATCAATGTACTGGGGTTGAAAGGTGGATGCAAATGGTTCTGCAAGTAAATACAAGTAAGATTCTGAGATTGGAATGGTTCATACCTTAGCCAAATTAAGGTTGATCCAAGCATCCCTTCAATTATTCTCTTGCTCCTCTTGCTCCAAGAGATCTGCAAAACAAATTATGCCTTCCTCAAACCATTATGAGCACATATAAAGCAATGATAATCAAATAAACATGAAATAATAATCTAATTAACAGCAACATATGATCATAAACAAATATTCAATCACACATTGAACAATGATTTGGGAAGAAGAAGGACATCACATATTTATTAATCTTGAAAACAAGTACAAGTATACCTTATCTTCAAGTTTGACATCTCACAAAACCTTGATCCAGTTTTACTGCTTCTCTTCTCCAAGGAACTCAGCCTCCAAGCTCTGCAACACAAGAAGAAAGATTCTAGGGAAAAGGTGTGGGAAAAGAGAGCTCCAAATCCTCCAGCATAACAATGAAAAGAATCAAGTCTCCTCTCATGGAATTGCCTACCTCTATTTATATGCTTAATGAAGAGTTAGGGTCGAAGACAGAGTAGTTACAACTAAAGGAGTTAGTTGCATAACTACCCAAACTACCCGAATTTCCAAATACGTATCTTTTTGACATTTTTAGGAGGCGTACGTGGGTTGTAGAGACAAGAGTCACGTACTTGAGGAGGTATATGTGGGTTTCAATGCAGAAATTCATGTATTTAAGGCATATGTGAGTATTATATAGATCAAGTCGTGTACGTATGCAGGTTTCCTTAAGGAAACTCACATAGACATAAAAAAAATTCATTTTTAGGGTACTTTTTTGCATTGTTAGACTTTGGTGTGTTCTAGAAAGTTTTATCTAACAAAGACTCCTTTACAATGGTGTAAATATGAGGTCAAATGGAGTTACAAAACTCAAGATATGGGTCCTCCAAGTTAGGTGTTTTTTCAGTGACTTTCATGAAGTGTCATCATGGAAGTGTCGACATGTGACGAAAACATAGGAAACTGATCACATGTAGAGATGTGTCATTTTCATCTATAACAGATTCCCCTTAATGTATGAGGTTAGAGGGAAAGATGATATCCAAAATACATTATAAAGGAAACAACTAAGTATGGAGAGAGCATAGAATACAAGATCAAAAGGATCGAGCAAAGGTACCTGAAAGAGAGATAAATGTTAGAAAAAACTGATCTCTGGGACATACAAGTCCATACACAAAACATTGCCATAAAGATATAGGTAGATCCAACATATGTATAACTGATGAAACTATCATGGTCACTCAATATGCAAAAAAGTGCCATATCAAATCTAAAGTTGTCATGGCCATAAATGAACAAGGTGGACCCATGCTCAACAATTGATCATAGCCACAATAATACAAGGTGGATCTATGTCTCAGCAAAATGTCATATAAAATGTAACAAGGTCTTTTGCAGTGAAGGAAATTTCCACTGATGAATGAAATCCCCAAGGTACTGTCATAAAAACTCTAAATCTCATCCCCAGAGCAAGATGTGTTGTAGCTTATAGGAAGAGATCCATTTGAAGGAAGGCCTTAAGGCATCCTTCATCATCCAACATGAGGTAATTCAAAGACTAATTCGATTTGGAATTGGTATGGAATTTCACGGCATGAAACATTGAAGACATCATGTAATGAACTGATACCAGGGAATGGCCGACACAAAAGGTCAAGGCAACTACAGAATGGCTGAAAAAGGTTTAATCCTTGAACAGTGAGCAAGACACAAAAGTGTCTTAGGAAGCTTTTGACGTGAAAAATACCAAAGACACAAATCTACAATGTAAGATACATTGACATATTCCCCGTATAATTGGAAAAGAAACTAACTGGAGGAGTAAAACTATGAATCGAGATAAGGTCAAAATACTAGTAACCAACTATTGATAGACTCAAAACTAGTGCTTTGTTCAAAGAAACAATACTTGCTTCCATGATGTAAAAAACATGTGAAGTAAATTCCCTTCCCCTCTTTCTTGTAAAGGTTTAACAATTCCAAGAAAGCAAACTCGGGACCATCTTCATTTTTGGCAAGCTCAAAGAAAAGACACAAGAATGCTTGATAAAGCACTGATTCATGGATTTTATGAGCCCGAACTAGTACATGCTCGATAGTGTTTTCATAGTTTAGAGAGTCTGAAAACTCCAAAGAAGACTCCAAGGGGGTATTTTTTCATCCAATTTAGTCTCCTTAGGCCGAAAAAGTATAAAACATACCAAATAAGAAATCTCTTAACTTTCGAAGAAAAAAAAGGCACACCTTTTTCATACTTAGTCAGGGAGGTCCAAAAAAGGTTAAATTACCACCTACTCAACGCTCCTTAAAAAGCATCATATAGCTTGAGTTTTACGAGTGTGAAGGAAGGAAATATCACTCGGAAAGATCCATTTGATTACAAGAAATGGGGCTTACAATAGTAAACTCGATGCTTTGTTATTTAGGGTTTAACGAGCATGACAAAGACATAAAGTGCACTCTGAATATTTTTCATGTTTTGGTATAGATCACAAAAAAGAGAAAACTAGGCTCATATTGGGGGTTCCTTTTCCGTAAATTTAGTCCCTCACGTCCGGAAAAGTGATAAACCTATGCCTGAGAATACTCTTTTCAATTCTATCGAAAAGAGAGTGTTCATTTCTCGTATTATTCCACATCGTCCGAGAAAGTGATAACCTACCACCAATGTGGATTCCCATTCACATATTCTTAACGAGTCTAAACGGACAAGTTTACTCAGCAGTCAAGTCTATTTTGAGGAGTCAGACCTGGGCCTAAAGAAACTCAATATCTTTCCCGTGAAATTTTAAGGAGTCCAAAAAATTAAACTTGTGGCCTCCTTATTGTTTTTAACGAGCTCAAAGGAGAGCAGAAAGAATGCTCTAAATGCGAGAAGACAAGTGTCATAGGTAAGCAAAACTAGTTCCAAGAAGAAGGAACAAACCTATGCATAATGAAAGGAAAGCGAGCAAGATAAGGACACTCAGGGGATGTCTCCTCAAGGGAAAAGGTGTTAAGTTGAAAATACAAAATGATACAAGGCTTAGCGACAATGAGAACAAAGATGAGGGTTTATACAACAAGCTAAAAGCATGGAAGCCGACATCAGACTCATAAGCACGAGTAGGGAACATGAAAATGTAGTTACAACTTGAACAAAAAGATAAGGCCAGTAAACAGTTGTGAATCCAACTAAGAATCCTATCTCCAATGAACAACAACATCACGATCATATTCAGAGGAAAAGATCCGATCTGGGTCACTTTGGTAGAAACACATGCGACTTTGTTATCTTCTACAAAAGGGAAAATGAAGGCAGAATCGACCGAAGAAGATTCTATAAAACCAAGGCTCAAGGGTTTATAATCAGTAAGATCAAACTCAGAATAAAATCAAAAATCAACAAGGGAGATAGAGTCTGCAGGAACAAACTCAATATCACAGGAGTTGAAAAATTCATAAGAAAAATCAAACTCATAAGGATCACTGACTTGTTGTTCAAAGGGAGAGTTTAAAAACTCAAAAAGTCTAACATAAGAATACCAATAAATGCAAAGATCATGCTTACTAAGAAAATCAGGGTTAGACTTAGTCATAACTAAACCAACATTCAATAGAAGGTCAGACTGTATCAAAGAATCTAGGAAGACTTCATCTGAAGAAGGAGATCCTTCGAGATAGGACACATGTATAAACTTTCAAATGGATCGACAAAGTAGAGAGTGGGCTCCATAGTATATATAGGATGAATCACCTGGTTAACTGCTCAGACCAAGTCCTGGGAAGGAAAGCATGAAAACAGAGGCTGCTTCTCAGTAGCAATTGAACACAAAGGACATGAGGCCACATAGCTCACCTGCGGTGGGGTAGTGTCTATAGAAACATTAGGAATCAATAAAGGAAAGACATGGTCTCTAATTGGATCAGGAGATGGATCAATAAAATGCAACTGATCGATAGTGACAATTTCTTCACCATGATTAAAGTACATCACATGAAAGAATGTTGACACCACATCTTGCATGGCATAGACACAATCACGTCCAATGAGCATATTGAAGTCTGAGGGGTATTCTATCACCATGAAGTCAACTAAAATGGTATTCCCACCCAAAGTAATAGGTGTTTGAGCAAGAGTTCCCAAGGCTATACAAGTTCTTCTATCAAATGCCAGTAACTGACTAGTAGTTGACACAAGGCTGGGAGATCCCATACCTCGCCAAGGATGAGCAGATAAGATACTAAATGAGGCTCCTTCATCAACAATGTAATGAGAAATCGGGTATTGTTCAACTTTGACTTTTTTCTGGAAAGGTGCATCAGAAGGAAGGCATGGCTCAACTAGGCTATCCCAATCAAAGGAAGCAATCCAAGAGCTTGGTGGGCGTTGATCTGAAGCAAGTTTAGTTCCCCCTTGTTTAGTAAGTTCTGAACTGGCAATGAAGAAAATGTAACTAGAAGACACTTCACTCTCCAAAGGAAAAGTGGGATTGATCGACAATGGAATCAATTCAACCGCTTCGTGAAATTCACTCTCCGAAGGGACAGTGGGATTGACCAAAGGTTACATTGGTTCAATCACATCAGGATCACTCTTCAAAAGAAGAGTGGGATTGAAAAAAGGTGATATTGGTTTGACCACTTGATCAACCAAAGGTTGAGTATGTTGTCGAGAAACTATAGGTTGTTCAGGAGAAGGAAATTCTTGAGTCTTGGACCACACTCTTTGCACCTCTACGATAGCAGGGCACTGGTGAGTAAAATGATCTCCCTCACATAGATTACAAGGGAACTTAAGTTTGCACTTTGAATGACCAGTTTTCTCAACAATGTCAATATGACTAGTAGTGGATGACTATTTTCTCTCAGCATGACCTATAGAGGCTAAGATTTCCCCCCCAGCATGACCAACATAGGATGGGTGATTGGGTCCAACCTGACTAAGAGAGGTTGGTTGTTGAAAGACTTCAGGATATTAAAAAACAGGATGAACTTGGAACCAATATCTTTGCACCTCCACAATGGAAAGGAATTTATAAGTAAGGTGGTCTCCCTCACAAAGCTTACAAGGAAACTTGGGATTGTGTTTTGATCAGTTAGTCCTTTCAACAATGTCAACATGACTCGTAGTGGCTGATAGATTGTCTTCAGCATGAACCATAGAGGCTAAGAGACTACCCCCAGCATGACCCTTAGAGGGTGAGAGACTGGGTCCAACATGACTTGCAGAGGTTGGATGGGCACCACCAACATGAACAATAGATTTTGAATGGTTAGGATCAACATGCTTTGTAGTAGTTGAGTGTGTGCCTCCAGCATGAAGTTCATAGGATGGGTGGATGGATCCAACATGACTTGCAGAGGTTGGATGGAGAGGTTCAACTTGAACATCAGAGGTTGAACGGGTGCCCTCAGCATGAACTACAGCGGCTGAGTAACTGGATCTGACATGACCTGGAAAGGTTGGAAGAATCCCAATAGCATGATCAATAGAGGCTAGATGGTGAATTTCAACTTGACTTGCATAGGTTGAGTGTTTATATCCAAAATGACTTGTAGAGGTTGGATAGGTGACCCCAGCATGAACTGCATAGGCTAGGTGGTGAGGCTCAACTTGACCTACAGAGGTTGAATGGGTGCCCCCTTGCTTATGTACCTCATTCCTATTCCTCCTTCTTTTACTCCTTTTAGACTGTTGGTTACTAGTATTAGTACTTTCACCACATGAGGTAGAAGGAGGAGGAGAATCAACTACAGGTGAAGGGGAAGCCATGTTTTTATGCCATTGATATAAGGAGCTTACTTGAGAAGCATCAGGAGCATTCGAGATGGTTGGAGTGGAAAACAACCACATTGGTAGCCCTAGGGTGAATCCAGGTAGATTTAGGGTGTCCATCGAGGGAACAACAACATTCCCTGTGAGAGGAATAATATAAGGAGTTCCTAGCATGGGGATCTCTTGGTTGGTGTTCAAAGGGGTGTTAGCGATATTTTCAAACTATGAGACAAAGTATGAGGTTGAAAAGAAACCAAAAGGACAAAGCACACACCTGAAGGAAAACTAAGTATAGACAAACCACAAATCACTCACTGAAATTCCTAAAGCCAAACATACAAATAGGTATAATATATGCTTTCCAAAAGAAAGCTAATAAATAGTTACCTGGTGTCCCTGTAGATGTTCTTAGGCACAAGCGAATGAATCACCCACCGCCCTCCCACACCTTCTACCAGGGTTACCTTCCAAGCCCGTCCAAGGTTTACCAAAACTAGCCTTTCGGTGTACCTGTGTATGAACCCTAGATGTCAAAGAGACTAAAGTATACCTTAATTATATTGACAGTTTGGGGGGACAGTCACAAGCTTGGTTCATATGCATAGGAAGGGTAGCAAAGAACGAAACCCTGTCTAAGACAAAATTTGTAGATGCACAAAATCCTTGGTCTACGCTTTGACAAGGAATTGGAGGATTATCTCCTGAGTCCAAGCCTCCATGCGTCCTCATTCTTAACTCCCATTTGAGAGGAGCTTACCAGATATAATCAGCATAGAATAGGATTTACCTAGTGATTGACCAACTACTTCTGAAATTTAATACTTGTGGAGAGTTAAAAATCCCTATTCCACAAGTCTAGCCTAAGCTAGTTGGTGTATGACCCTATAAAATAAAACCTACTAGTAAATTTTAAATTATATCGTTTATTTTAAGGGTTTCTTTTAGTCAAAGGGTAAATGGCGTGAAATTTATATGGTGTTTTGACTCAAAGTTGAAACAAAATGACTAAGTAAAGATAAATAAAATTCAAAAAACAAAAGCTATTCTCTTTTTCTTTTTCAAATAGAAACTTGAAAGCCACAAAAGAAAAAATTCTTTTTATTTATTTTTTCAAAAACAATGATATGCCATGCAATCTGGACTAAAAAACTAATATACATGCATATAAAGCAAACATGTGTTCTTTTTCCTTTTCTTTTATAAATGTGAAAGAAAAAATATCCTATCAACTAATGCAAGCAAGTACTGTAATAAAAGCAAATAGACAACTACTCTACACCCCACAAACAAACCCTAGGTTTCCCTAAAGTTGGACATCAACCTCTCTTGAAAGGAAGGTTCACAAAGGTAAACAAGCCAACAAATTTGGAATGAAGAGACTGAGCATTGAGACTGACATAAAAAAAGGTCAAGAAGTCCTAAGTATCAATCTAAACCTACAAACAGAGGTTGCTCAGTACCTTGTCCAACAAGGTCAAGCCCAAGAAGGAGGTGGGGGGGGAAGCAAAAAAAACAAGTTCAAAGACTCAAAAGAGACTGACAAGATAGACAAAGAGAACCTAATAGAAATAAAACAACCTCTTGGGAGTCATGCACATGTAGAGGAACCTTGAAGACCCTACAAACAACCCTCAAATCACCCAAAAACCCTAAAAAATGATGAAAGAACACAAATTTAGGTGCATACGTGGGTTTCCTTAAGGGAGGTCATGTATGAAACGCAGGTTGCGGGTAGTGAAAGTCACGTATACAACAAAGACATGCAACTGTTTATCTTGAAAGTCATGTATGGATGACAAAAGGCACAAAAGGATAAAAAACTGACCTAGGAAGGCAGGAAAGGTGTTCCAACAAACTCAAAAGGTGTTCCTAACTTTTAAGGACATGAGACCTTACAAAAGGCTGGAAGAAATATAGAGAAACCCCAAACAAACAAGGCTCTCCCCAACAAAGTTGCTAGTTCTATTGTAAAGGAAAGTTTCCTATAGCTAGGGTTTAAGAGGCCATCAATGTACTAGGGTTGAAAGGTGGATGCAAATGGTTCTAGAAGTAAATACAAGCAAGATTCTGAGATTGGAATGGTTCATACCTTAGCCAAATCCAAGCAGCCCTTCAATCCTTCTCTTGCTCCTCTTCCTCCTCTTGCTCCAAGAGACCTGCAAAATAAGTTATACCTTCCTCAAACCATTATGACCACATATAAAGAAATGATAATCAAATAAACATGAAATAATAATCTGATTAACATCAACATATGATCATAAACACAGATTCAATCACACATTGAACAATCATTTGGGAAGAAGAAGGACATCACATCTTTATTAATCTTGAAAACAAGTACAAGTATACCTTCTCTTCAAGTTAGACACCTCATGAAACCTTGATCTGATTCTCTTGCTTCTCTTCTCCAAGGAACTCAGCCTCTAAGCTCTGCAACACAAGAAGAAAGCTTCTAGGGTAAAGGTGTGGGCAAAGAGAGCTCCAAATCCTCCAGCATAAGAATGCAAAGATTCAAGTATTTTCTCATGGACCTCCCTACCATTATTTATATGCTTAATGAAGAGTTAGGGTCGAAGACAAAGTAGTTACAATTGAAGGATTCAGTTGCATAACTACCCAAACTACCCGAATTTCAAAATACGTATTTTTTTGACATTTTCAGGAGGCGTACGTAGGTTGCAGAGACAACAGTTGCATACATGAGGAGGTATACATGGGTTGCAATGTAGAAAGTTTTGTATTTAAGGCATACATGAGTATTATATAGAGAAATTCACATATGTACACGGGTTTCCATAAGGAAACACACATACACATAAAAAAAATCATCTTTGGGGTTTTTCTAGGCATTTTCAGACTTTGGTGTCTGGTGGAAAGTTTTAGCTAACACAGATACCTTTCCAACATTGTATAGATGAGGTCAAATAGAGTTAGAGAAATCAAGATATGGATCCTCCAAGTTAGGTGTTTTTTCATTGACTTTCATGAAGTGTCGTCATGGAAGTGTCAACATGCGACGAAAACATAGGAAAGTGATCACAGGAAGAGATGTGTCATTTTCAGCTATAACACAAACCAACAAGATCAATTAAATAATCTCTATCAGAAATAAAATTCAAAAGATTACCTTTGATGTTCGATATTTCCTTCTGACTCCATGGAATATTTCTCCTCCATACTCCAACAAAAATTTGAGACAAAATCGTGTGTTCCATGGAGGTTATTTAGGGCCTCTTGAATCTTCCTTTTATCTATCCTCAATGACCCTTCAAGAAAATAGGTTTTTGTTAAGGAATCTCCTCTTATTAGTTCTTCTTGATTTGTTCAACTTCTTGTAACTCAAGTGGTGATGGAGAAGTTGATCTTGGCTCTTTATTATCTGCTACAAGGTCTTCATAGTCATGCTCACCAAAAATTTGGATTCCAACAACATCTTCAAAAGTGTTCTTTATATCACCAACATAAAGGTGTGGGCACCCATCAATATATTCTCCATCACAGTTCAAGAATCCATCAATAGATACTATTTGGTCCACATTAATAGTAGAATGTGTCTGAGAGTGATATTCAATAGTTTCAACGGACTCTTCTTAATTATGATGTGATGTTTCCTCATCTTTTTCAGAGTCACTTGGGAGTTACTTTCGATCCTCTTGATGTAATGTTTTCTCTACTTCACCACCCACAAAACTTGGTGGCTCCTTGGTATCCTCCATACTTGTGTATTGGTGATTGTTACTTAATGAGTTCACATCTACACTATTATTCCTATATCCAAACAACAAATCATCAAAGTCTTAAAAAATATGGTCTTATGTGTCTCTCCTTGATGGGAACTACTACTACCCGATGTTGCTAGCTTACCCCTAAGATGGATAGCCATCAATTTGAACCCTTATATAATATTCTTGGTCATATCTTCAAAATATGGCTTCATGAGTTTTTTAAATTCATCCATACCATCCATAACTTCTACTCCTACTGTGTCCTTAATCACCACTTAAGCATAATGGACTTCTTCACCTTTTTTTCTTCCACTAACAATGTCTTGAGTTTTAGTCTCTAATGGAGGGAGATAATAATCAGGAAACATAACTAGATGACTTCAATATGTTCCAACACCATTCTCTCATACCACTGTAATTTCCCTTCTTGGAATTTTGGAGAATGTTACAAGTTGGGAAAATTCAAGCTTAACTAGTCTTTCTAGATTGGGTTCCAAGCATGAACGGACCTTTCCAAATTTATTTTGGAAGGATCATATTAGATTTATAACATACTAAAATACCTCATAAACTCAATGGTTGAATCAGAAAAATCAGTTTGACATGATATTCAAGTTTGCACAATTTGTCTAATTTCTAGCTTTAGACTAGTGAAACCCAAGTTGATCCAAATGTACCCAAATGACATAAAATTATTTATGGAAGAGATTGGTGGGTATTGGGACATCCTACTCGATATTCGGAATTCTCATACACTCTCCATATCACTCCAACTTTATCTTGAAGCTAGGGAAAGAAGGACAAAAACACTAGGAAAATTGATGTTAAAACCCCCAAGGGTAGTTGACATTTTGGATATCCAAATGCATTATGAACCTCCCAATTTTCAGGAAATAATATGGGGATGCATATCAAACATCAATGTCTGTAATTATTCATTTTTATTAATATTTGTAATTGGATATGAGGCGCAACATCCATATGGTAACTTTCAGTGATTTTTCTAAGGGGAAATGGTATTAATAGCTCGATTTTGACTCATGAAAAGGATGTTGAATGGTTAAAATAATGACATGAAATATAAATACCATAAACATAATTCCAATTACTTCCCCAATAGCATTAAACATAATAAAAAATATTTCATACAAATCTGGTATATAACTCTTTAAAAATGGAAGCCAATTACATGTAAACTAGATATTCAAGAGCATGGTAATCCAAGACTTTCGCACTAGAGTTTCTTCTATTTCGAGGTATAAAACATATGGTAATGAAATTACAAAGTCATACATAATTTGTGAATTCCCCATTCTTAATTTTTTTCCAACAAAATCTATTAACGACTTTGGTTCCTTTATGTTTATGTAGATTGATATGTTGACATGAATAATTTTGTGGTTGCATAGCTAGTAGAATCCTCTAGATGTAAATATTTAGGGTGAGATACGACCTCTATTACTATGTTTATTCCTTCGGGATTCCCTAGCTTCTCATGTAGTAAATAATTGTTTCCTTCTTACTTTACCTCAATTATGATGACTCCTATATTCTTGTTTATAAAGATAAGTCTTGTTTTTGATTCATTGTTAATCAAGTATGTTAGGACTTATTGGAATTTTGTTAATAATTATTCTACCATGTGTTATCCTAATATGTATTAGTATTTCTCTAATAACCCATTCTAGTAAAAATCTAGTTTAATTATGAACTCATTCAAAAATACTATTAAACTAGAACTAATCATTACTTAAACTTCAGTGTATATATCATAATTTTATGAAATGCTAGATTAATACATTTTATTCCAAAATTTGAAGATTCTTGGAGTTATTTTATAATAATTTTTTATATATTCTATAATCCTTTGATGACCACGCCTTCTTAGCAATTAATCAAGCATTAATAATAATAATAATAATAGTAACAATAATATCCGAGAAAATCATAAGCACAAGTGAGTATTAAATATAGACACACAATGTTTACGTGGAAAACCAAAAGCAACGAAAAATCACTATAATATATCTATTATTTCACTTGACCTAAAACGATCAAGACGGGTCAAATGAGCTAGCCACCACTCACCTTGAGGCCACTTTACAATGGAGGCTCGTGAAGCCTTCTAAAGGCTTCTTTACATGCAATACCATGGGACAATACTATGGGCCACAAAATACCATTGGCCACCAATACTATGAAAATATACCATGGGTTATAAAAAACCATGTGCCCAAACCATGTGCTATTCCTCAATCACCTTTGACTCATTTCCTCAATAAAACTTAACTTGGATTAAACACAAACCCCCCACAAAGTTTTACTAAAGAATATCACATTCACCCCCTATCACTTAGGTCTATCTACTGAATTTTTCGGTGAGTTTCCATGGATATGCATGTCTTACCAACTCTTACAACCATATGCTCATTTACATGCAAACTTTTCCATAAAAAAAACTTCATGTGTCTTCGTGGTGACTACACCATCACCATATGTTGCTTCATCCTCTCATTTTTTCATGCTTTCTTTCTTTCTCATTTTTCCATGCTCCTTTTGTACTAGCATCCAACCTTGTCATTGATGTCCATATAAAGAGGAATCCATCTACCAGAATACATGGGTGCTCAGCCATTATAACCACTAGTTCTATAGGAATTCTCTTCACATACATTGCTCACCAATCTTGGTCCTACAACTAAGATTAAACCACCCCACATTCCTCCCCCAATTAAAGACTCAAACTATCTCATCTACATCAAGATAGGTTACAAGTACACCTTACACCCTCATACCTACCTAGTGGTTCCTTCAAACATTTCTTCTTTGCACATAAGAGGGATACCTTGTGCTTCTAGAACCCGTGGAAATTACATTCTAACTCGGAACTAGAAAATACTTCTAGGGTGTGAGCTATCATCGAACATGCACTCCACAATTAATTCAAAAAAACAAGTACAACACAACAAACAAAAATATATGTCAAACCATGGCTCTGATATGAGTTCATACGGATTAAGTGAACATAAATAATAATAATAATAATTACACAAAACCATTAAATATAGACACACTGTGTTTACGTGTAAAACAAAAAAACAAGGAAAAACCACGATAATAGACCTATTATTTTCATTGACCTAAACTCGCCAAGTTGGGCCAAATGAGCTAGTGATGATTCACCTCTAGGCCAGTTTACAATGGAGCCTCCCCAAGCCTTATAACAGATTCTTTACATACAATATACCACTAAATATAGACACACTATGTTTACCTGGAAAACAAAAAAAGGAAAAACCACGATAATAGACCTATTATTTTCGTTGACCTAAACTCGCCAAGTTGGGCCAAATGAGCTAGCGAGGATTCACCTCTATGCTAGTTTACAATGGAGCCTCCCCAAGCCTTATAAAAGATTCTTTACATGCAATATCATGGGACAATACTATGGGCCACCAAATACCATTGGCCACCAAAACCATGGGATATAATAAACCATGTGCCCAAACCATGTGCTAAACCTCAATCACCTTTGACGCAATCCAGATTCAAGGTTAACCCTAACAATGCTTTGTTCAGATTCTTGAAATGCAATTTCATTAGTCATATCTCCACACACATGTGAATTCACATGAATATTTCAGTTGTGTTAGATGATAGAATAAATGTTATTTAATGATGAGTAGATTCTCGAAGAATCGTCCACTAACGTTTGAAGTGTCTTTGTCATTCTAGAAAGTTTTTAATTTTGTATAAATATTTTTTCTAGTTAATGGAAGATAGTTTAGTTACTCAGAATTTTGCCCTCGTCCTCGTATCTCCCATGCCTAACCACAAGTGGTATCAAGCCATCTCATGGCCTCCTTTCTAACTATATTGTGAGTTCGTTATAGCACAACAATCGTTTAGAGGGAACACATGTCTACCGTATATTTCTTATTTTAATTTTTATGTTTTGGGATGAGCGTTGAACACTCATATCAGTTTTCAAGGGATTTACTTGGGGTGATTTAATTAAAGAACATTTGTTTAAGTTTTCAGATGTATGTTTTTGAAAAAAAAAAATTGTGTTTGTAATCCTGGATGAGACATAGACCATCAAGCTGTTATATTTCAATTTTGTTTGAATTCTATGCGAGTAGTGGTACTGTGTCTTGTAAGCTGTAGATGTAAATGTGGCTATTGAAATTAAGAAAGAGCGTTGGAATGTAATTTCATTAGCCAAGTCACCACCCCCACGTTAATTCATGCAAACATTTCATCTATGTTAAATTATAGAATAAATGTGTTTTAATGATGAGTAACTTCTTGAAGAATCCTCATTTCATCTATGTTAAATGATAGAATAAATGTGTTTTAATGATGAGTAGCCTCTCGAAGAATCCTCCAGAGACGTTTCAGGAGTCTGGGTCATTCCTTAAAGTTCTTTCATTTTGTATAAATATGTGTTCTAGTTAATGGAAGATAGTTCAGTTCCTTGGAATTTTGGCCCGCTATTTGTTGTTACTACCAACACAGATTCATAATGGATGTTAGAGATACTTCCAATGGAAACTAAACAAGGGCTTCACAAAATTAAAAACATGGATGCAGGTTACTGCTAGTACTCATATTTATTTTTCTCTCAATATGTATTTGCGTTTAATGCATATAGATAGTAATTATAAAATTTTCTAACGATTTTGTCAAGCAAAATTGCAGAGAATGTGTCCAGGTGATAATTCTGATTTCTAGTAATCACTTTTGATGATCATAGTTGATGTGGTTGGAACACCTCAAGTAGTCTTGAGGGTGGAAAAAGAATCTCTCTTTCGACCAACTGTCATAACTAGTTCTTATTATTCCATCGGAATTAATATAATCAATTGGTTATATCATCTACTTATTCCATAAAGTTTATATATACATATCCAATTTGAGTAATTTCCCATATGGAAAAAGAAGAAAGAATGTTTCACTGAGGAAGTATTTCTATCTAAAGAATGAATTGGAAGCACCATAACATTTTGTAAAACATTGTGCTAATTATATCTACATAATTTGTAGCTATTAGTCATCTATTTGTTGGGGGGGGTCTACAAAATTATATTCCTTAATTGGCATCATCAACATTACTACTTGAAATGTTGAATGTATTGGATTTATTCCATTCCAACCATCCTACTTATTGTATTACTTTGATTTTTTCAACCATATTAATTTGTGAATGAATTTGACACTTGCAATAACATTAGGAACCCATTTGATCATAGTTTGTCTACATTTGTGCCAAGATTAACAGACTTGTTATTAAGGGATGACATGTCATGGTCATAAAATACATTGTTTTCCATTTTCCATGAGGACCCAAAATTATTTTATGGAAAGCTCTTGATGCAACAACCTTATTGATTTGATTTTAGAGGAATTGATAGCATGATTGTTTATGTTCACACCATATTGATTTATGGTAATTTCTATGAACAATTTACAATAATATCATAACATGGACATGGTTACTCCTTTTTATTTTCTTAAGGAGGGAATTGCTGATGTATTTGTAAATTTGGAAGATATTATGATGTATATTATCATTGTATATTGTTGTACCCCTATAGGAGACGTGTTTTCCTCCTTTCACGATGTCATTCTTGTGTATGGACCATGAGGTACAACCTTCGATGTAAGTCAGGTAAATAGTCGCAGTGTAACATCATGTAATGTATTTTTGGAGTATTTATAGGAGAAGTCAGCCGAGTTATTGTAAGAGGTCAGCCTCAGTCATGTATTAGGTCATTCAATTGAAAGATATAAATAGGGAGGTGCCCCCCCTCATTTATCCACACACTCACTCACTCAAGTTCACATGAGAAGAGAGAGAGAGACAAGGGTGAGAGATAGATAGCTACAAAATAATTCTTCTTATTGTATTTTATCTTGTGATACAGTTTTTGTGACAAAACTATTCCAAGGAAGTTTGCGATGTTTTGTCCTTTATGGTTTCCTCGGTGAAAATATTTGTGCCTTTTGTATCTCCTCTATCTTGTGTGTCATACTTGTTATTCTTTGAGATTAATATCCTAATAAATCTAATTATATTAGAAAAACTAACATGTTATCAAAGCCTCTCTAAAAGAAGGAACTGTGCAGCAACAAAAACTAGGGATTCCTAGTTCAAGGTCTTCTCTCCACAGATCCCAAAGAAAATAGGGCTAGGATAACTTCACCTATAGGGGCACATATTTTGGTGGAATAAAAGTCATATTTGAAGAAGTTTCATTTTTTAACCTAACACTAGTGGAGGGAGAAACTAGGGAATCGAGTTTCAAATTCTTTCCACATCAGTCTTAAGAAAAGGACCTAGCTAAGCAACTCACCTAAAGGATGGAAATCTATCTGTCCAAATAGAATTCTCAAACTCCATGTTTGGGATTTCAGGTTTTTATGAAAAACACTAGGTTGTCTAGCTATGGATCTAGGTTGTACATGTCAAATCGGTAAGATATAAATTTGTGCCATTTCCATTTCAGGTTCTCATTTGAAAAGATGGCTCACCATACTCAGCTTGAGGACAAGATTAGAGGAGACGATAAATTTTGGGAATGGAAGTACAAAATATCCCTGATCCTTGAAGATGATGATTTGGAGTAGTACATCAATGGAGAAGTTCAAGTGCTAGAGGGAGATGTGGCTAAGGCTACTGACAAGAATAAATTGATTAAGGTCAAGATAATCATTGCATATTTTATTAAAGATCACCTCATCCCCCATGTGTCATCCTTTAGGACACAGAAGGAAGTATTTAATGGTTTGAAACAGATGTTATAGGGAAAGAACAACAATCAAAATATGGCATTGATGAACTAGCTCAATAATGTGAAGATACAGAACTTAGAGACTATACAGTCCTAATTCACAAGGTTTGCTTAAATCAAGGAACAACTTGACGTAGCTAAAGAAAATATAAAAGAAGGATCTATGGTGATGAAAACCTTGCATGGACTCCCAAGATAATGGGATTCATTCATTCAAGGAATTGTGCAAGAAGGAAGTTGATGTCTTTCAGCTGACTCCAAGAAGAATGCACATAAGAAGAAGCTCGACTCGTAACAAGACAAGAGAAGGTGGGAGAAACTAAAGATCAAGATGTCACCGATCACAACAGGAAGAACTATAAGAAGAAGGAGAACGGCCATCACAACAAGAAGAAGGAAAAGAAACAAAAAAAGTTCAAAAATGATCCTTCCAACATCTGATGCTACACTTCTGATGAAAAGGCACACTTTGCAATAGACTATCCCAACCAAAATGAGAGACATCATGATCATACCGTCAAATACGATGAACCAACAAAAAAAGACTCAGAACAGAGAAGGACAATTCACATGAAGAGTATGTGTTGATCTCAGCACAAGTACACGCACTATCTCACATGGAAGAAATCATTGGATTATGGATAGTGGGGCATCTAAACACATGATGGGATACAAAGAATAATTCGTCAATATGTCATAGCATGAGTCACCTCACAATATGAAACTTGGGGATGCTTATCAATACCCCATAAAGGAAAGTGGAGAAGCTTCATACAAGCTAGACTCCAGAAAATATTTAAAGATGATGGATGTGCTATATGTTCCAGGATTGAAGAAGAATATTCTCTCCATATCTAAACTAGATGAAAAGGGAATGATAGTTCCATCTATTCATGGCCAAGTTCTAATGTGGCCTAAAGGAAAGAAAATAGATGATGAAAAAGTGATTGGAAAACAAGAAGCATGCTTGTAAAAACTAAAGAGACAACATGAGAAAGCATTGGTTCATGAGTCAATAGAATCAAGTAGACTATGACAACCAAGGCTTTCACATGTGCATTACAGAGGACTACCGATTGCAATAAAGGAAGTATCGGGAATTCCATAAATACATGAAAAGAATGAAGGAATTTTCAAAGGATGTGCATAACGAAATAATGGAAATACGCCATTTTTTAGTAGTGGAATTAAAAATAAAGGAATACGACAGATAATACACTCATATGTATGCAATCCCATGTATTCTAGGTCACTAACAGGGTATGTGTACTATGTTTCCTTTATAGATGATTTTTCACGTAATGATTTTATATATTTCTTGAAAGGGAAAATTGAAGTATCCAGTAAGTTAAAGGATTACAAAGTCTTGGTAAAGAACCACACTGAAATGAATACCAAGAGTCTATGGTTAGATAATGGTAGATATTTCACCTTAGAATAATTGAAGGAAATATACAGATATTTTAGGATTAAGAGAGAGTTAAGCAGTCCATATAATCCTCAACATATTGGTGTTGCTGAACGAAAGAACCAAACCATAATTGAAGCAATGAAAGCAGTGGTACATGAATAGCATCTTCCAATGCACCTTTGGTTGGAAGTAGAAAGGACAATTGTGTATGTACAAAACCACAATCATCATTGAGTACTTAGCAAGAAGAAAAATTAAGAGGATTTATCAAGAGAGAAACCAGAATTCAACCATCTCACAATATTTGGCTTCCCACTGGACATACATATCCCATTAGATAAGAGGACCAAGCTCGATCCTTTTGGGAGGAAGGGTATATTCGTAATATAAAATGAGACATCAAATGCTTATCGAATGTGCTTCCTAGTATTTAAAAATATTGACTTCAATAGAGATGTAACCTTTAATGAGGACACATAATACTCTATATCTATAAGGCTACCTACTGACGTGGTCAAGGATCTTGAAGGAATGAGAGTCTTAGGTACAGAAATTTTAGAAGAAATTCCAGAATACCATGAATATCATGGCATGACATAAGCACCAGAGCCTGTAGAGACACTTCACAAGAAGGACTCCCACAAGAGGAAACCATCATGGGCATGACAGCTCATACAAGAATCATAAAGGTATGATGCTCCAATCAAGATGCATAGAAAAAGGAAAAGACCAAATCCTTACAAAAGCTATGTGGCCCTACTGTGTGACATCATTGACAAGGAACCTTCCACCTATAAATATGCTGCATAAAAGAAAGAATGGAAGGATCCATGATTGATGAATATCAGTCAATTATGAATAATGATGTATGGGAAATAGTTTCCAGACCAGAAAGGAATTATTTCCTGAATTCAAACTGCTTCTACAAGATCAAGCGTGTTGCATATGGAAGTATCGATAAATACAAGGAAAGATTCATAGCACACAGATTCTCATAGAAAGAAGTCATAGACTACAAGGAGACATTTGATTTAGTAGTGAGGTACACTTCTATTAGGTCTATACCTATATTGGTTGAAATAATGAGATAGAATACACACCAGATGATGGATATCAAGACAACATTCTTGAATGGTGTAATCGAGGAGGAAGTGTATGTAGAACAACCACTAGGATTCGAGATACATGATAGGAAGACTCATGTGTGCAAATTGAATAAGGCCTTGTATGGATTAAAAGATGCATCAATAACATGGTATGATGGGATGGATAGCTCCTTGATGAGCCTAGGATTTAGTAAAAGTAAAATGGATTCCAAACTTTACTCCAAGTTTGAAGCAAGAAGACTAATGACACTCTTGCTACATGTTGATGACATGTTCATGATGAGAGAGGAAAAAATCATTGAAAATACATATAAGAGAATTTCTACTGAGTTCGAGATGAAAGGAGCAACTAAGATGTACTAATTATTATGCATGGACATGTGGCAGAGTCTAGATGGGATTTTGCTTGGTCAATGAAAGTATGCAATGGATATTCTTAAGATATTTGGAATATTGGTGGACTTCAAGGTGATAGACACATCTATGGCATCGAACTTGAAGCTTATATGTGATGCATCATCAAAGTTAGTTGATTCCATGATGTATCCTTAGAATATTTTCTCATTACTATACCTAATGAATACAAGACCATACATATGCTTTGTTGTGAACACCGTTAGCCAGTTCATGGCCTGGTTGCTGCAAAGCATGTATTGAGGTACCTAAAGGGTATAGTGGATTATGGGCTCAAGTATGATGTGAATCAAAAGATTAACCTACACATTTATGCTGATTCGTACTGGGCAGGTAGTGCCACTGAGAGGAAGAGCACCTCAGGTTGCTTATTTTGTTTGGGATCCAACATGATCTCATGGTTTATAAAGAAGCAATCTTGTGTGGCTGTAAGTACAACCGAGGTAGAGTATGTCGTCACTTACAAGGATGGTTGTGTGACACTAGGTTGTGGAAGCTACTAACTAATTTGTTTGATCTATAGTTAGAAGTGATTTGTATCTTTTGAGACAATCATAGTTGCATGAAGCTATCAAAGAACCCAATGTTCTATGACAAGTCAAAGAGCATAGAGATTAATCTCCACTATATCAGGGATATGGTGCAAAGAGGAGGAACAATGCTCCTGTACATGGAAAAAAGCGAGTACATAGTTGATTTGCTGACCAATCCTATAGCTAGAGTGAATTTCGAGTACATCAAAGAAAGACTTGGTGTGATACAAAATGAGACCCCTCAAAAGAGGGAGTGATGATCTCTAGCATAGTCGAATATACAAGCTTTATTGGGGATGTAATCAGTCTTGTAGGTTGTCCTCATATGTAATCAATATTGGTGAAGCTTGTAGGTTATCCTTGGGCGTAATCAGTCCTGATGTGCTTTTATGTTAAAAGATGAAAAGATATTAGAAGACACATATGCATGAGATATCACATGGGAAATGAGAGAGGTTGTCCGAATGTAAATAGAGATTCCTCACATAGTACGTAGGTTTCTCAGACATAATCAATATTGTAGGTTTTTCTCAGATCTAATCAATCCTAGCAAAGCACATAAGTTATCCCTTGAGGTAGTTAGTCCTGGTACAGGTTGTTCGAGAGTAAATAAAGAGTCCTAGCATAGTACGTAGGTTTCTCAGATGTAATAAGTCTTGTAGGTTGTCTAGAGTGTAAAATGGGTCCTGGCGTGGTATGTAGGTTTCTCAGACATAATAAGTCCTTAAAGGTTATTCAAATGGAAAATATTATGGACACAGGTTGTTCAGATGTAATAAGTCCTTGAGGTAGACATGAACTGAAAATATCATGGCATTGTACGTAGGTTGTTTGGTCATAATTAGTCCTTATATGTGTGTGCTCCCATGTTGGATATGATGAGGTCACAAGGCCCTTGGTGTGCACATGTGAAGTTATTCTTTGTTGGTAGAACGTAAGTTGACCATAGAGAGATGAAATGCACTTGGTGTGCTCTTAGGAGATTCTCTCATAGTGGTCGATGCAGGTTAGATCCTGGCATGTTCATTCGTATGTTGGTAGAATACAAGTGGTTGACATCTAGGTTGTGCTCTAAGTTTTCTGTTTGGTTTTGTGCAAGAAAAAAAGATGATATGGATACGATGAGATGCTGGTAGGAGACACGGGTTATTCCCATGGAAATGCAAAGAATGGTACTAGGACGTGTCTACATGATGGATTGCTCGAGGATATGATGAAGAAATGGATGAAGACTAGGAACACACCCAACATGAAAAAGGGATGGCTCTATAGAAACATCCAATGACACATAGTATGAATAGATGATCGACTAGAATATGACTATGGAAACAACTATGACGATGATGACCAGACAATATTTGTTTATGACTATGGAGAGAGAGAGAGAGAGAGAGAGAGAGAATACCTTCATAGTTAAGAGGGTGTGTTGATGTATTTGTAACCTTAAAATATATTCTAATGTATATTATCATCGCATGTTGTTATACCCCCATTAGAGATGTTTTTACCTCCTTTAGGGATGTCATTATTTTTTATGGACATTATTGATCCTAGAATTGTTATCACTTTTGGCAATTAAATTACTCATTTAAACATATGTTTTATTATCTTTCTGTATATTTTATGTCATGCAGATCAATATTCAGCTCAAGTGTGTATGAATTTAAGGTTTATATGAAATCTATTTATTATTATCATTTTTATGATTTTATTAATTAAAATCGACATTATTAAGGCACATTTGATATGTTTATTAATTTTTATATTTGTTTGCAAATTTTACAATCTTTTTGGACCAAATTAATAACAAGAATGCATTTAGCATTCCTTGCGCACAGGATGTCCAGCTTGTCATCCATCTTTCTACACGAAACTCGCTGGTAGTTTTTCAGATGTTGAAACATGTTTCTGTAGATTGTAGTCCTGAAGTGCACCAACAAAAGAGACACTCTATTCACCCTAGATTGACACCTTGCATATCTAGCTCATAGCCCAACTTGTTGTTCAGCCTTCCGTCCAGGTCTCTAACCAGATTGTGCACTGTTGAGAATTAATTTCAGGCAATTAAAAAGTGAAACAACCTGCAAACGACCTGTTGTCCACACATCTAGGTGATGGAGCTTGTGTTCTAGATAATTCTCTAGCCTACAGACTCCTTTGCTTGCCACCACATTAACAATCCAAGCATTCGATTGATTCATTTAACATATGCTCTAGAATATTCATTGTGCGTTCTCCTCTATTCTCCATCAGTTCACTACTGCGTTGAAGAAGGACCCAATGGCCACATCTGAAGACTTGTTGCATTGAAAAAGGAGCCCATGCATACGTTGTCCAGTGAAGAAGATCAAAACCACGTTGAAGAAGGGAAGATCCTATGTGTTGGCCTGTGATCTGTTATCTGCCTTAATAGTCGACTAAATTTAGAGAGCAGTTGACCACTAAATGGTCGACCTGCTCATCTCTATAAAATATTTTATTTATCAGCCTATGTGTGAGAGCTCAATTAGTTAGAGCTATAAAATCAAAGAGTTAGGAAATAATTCATAGTTTATCAGTTTGTTCTTGAGTGCATTGTATCTATGCTCCATCATCCGAATAAAGAGTTGTATTTGTTTTTGTTGAATATTTCATTTGAGTAGAAGTTAGCAAGGCACCACCCATGATTACTGAGAGGGCCCCTCATCAACCAGATGTTTCTTTTCTTGTTTATTTCTTTCATTCTTTCTATTGTAGCTAGTTTAATTTACATCTTGTTTTATTATTTCTGTAATGCAATTTTATTTTTGAATTAGATAGTTAGCTACATGCATTGTTTGCTTTCAGCTTTGTTTTCAGTCATTCCATTTCCATTTTATTGTTCCGTTTATTTGCAAGATTAGATAGAATATATTTTTTCTATCAAATTAAGTAAATTCAATTATGTTTATTTATGTTCTTAATTATGCAATTTGAATTCCAATTTGTTTATTAACATGTAATTTTTTCCTTATGTTTATGAATGTCTTTAAGGTTATGTCACTACTAATTTTTCTTAATTAGTATGTTTACTTATTGCCTTTATGCATTAGATTTACATCTACATGAATTCAGCTGAGGATTAGATCATTTAGGTTAGTTTTTATTATTTTAACTGTGCAGATTGTCATTCGGACAACCTCTTCAGTCTATTATTCAATCACCCCTTTCAGACCCATAGTTCAATCTGTTATTTTGCCCTTAGTTTCATTTTTAGTGTTTTTAATGTATTTTGAGATTATTTTGAGTTTTGTTTCTTTAATGTTTGAAGTACGTTTTGACTCAGATAGTGAGATAATAGTTTTTTTTAAGATTGAAATTAAAATTAGAGCGTTTTAGGTTATGTATTAAAGTTTTATTGTTTTCTTTCCTTCTTTTCACCTTGATTATGTGTTAAGCTTCATTTTGTTTTGTTTCTTGAATTTGTTTTTTATTTCTTTACTGATGTATTTTTTGTGTTTATGCTTTTTGATTGATTTATCCGTTTGCATATTAAATTTAGTGTTATATGTGTTATCCTTAGTATATTTTTAGGTTGTTTCTTTTCCATTGTGTTATTGTTGAAAGAACTTGTAGGATAGAACCTAAAGATAATTCTTTTATTAAGTTTTCTACTTGTTTATTTCTATTTAATTTTCTTTATTAAGTTTTCTATTTGCTTATTTTATTAAGTTTTCCTTGCATCTTAGTTTTCAAGTCAAAGATTATTTGTTAATAATATCATTTTCAATTTAATAAATTGTTAATTATTTAGTTTAATATTCTATCTCGGTTGAATTAGCTTAATAATTGCATTCTTAGGATTTTGACTCAGTTTTTCATTTTGAAAGATCTTTCAATCTTTTGTTTGTTAAACTATTTACACGACACCCTCTACCTTCACATATATTTTGTGTCAACTCTAATCCTACCAACCCCGGTCGATAATTAAAGATCAAGTGAATTAATTTAGACATTATAACACCCAACACTTTTGGCGTCATTCCCAGTGATATTTTTCTGTAAGGTAGAGTATAATTCTTTATGAATCTTAGCAATAGGTTGGTGGCGGGGGAGTGGTAAGAGGAGAGGTAAGAACCTACACATCTGTAGCAATAGCAGTACCATAGGTTTTCTTTAGTTTAATTTTTTTCATGAGGAGACTTAGAGATCCTCAGGGTAGATTTATTAAGACCAAAAAACTTATTGAAATCCCTACTAACTACTGTAGGGGACATAATTCCACTACTACTAACTCAGCAGAAAGGTATCGAAAGACGCCTATAGGAAGTAGTTCTACCCTGAAACCTAAGGAGACTCTCTAAGGAGATACTAATAGGGAAGACATAGAACAAGAAGGAACCTTAACAGGGGGTCATAAGGACCTCATTCTTGAGGAAGTTCAAGAGGATCATCCATTAGGAACCTCCAACCCTCCTCTAGTTTTAAATCTGACCAACTCAACTTTTTCACTAGTAGGAGATCCAAATTTCATATACTTTGTTGATCCTACCCAAGTAAAAGATCTCTTTGGAGCCTCAGTAGATCCATTCATTTCGCAAATTGAAATTTCTACAGTAGAACCCACTATCCCTTTAGGATTCAATAAAAACACGGTTGATCAGAGGAATATCTCTCCCAAAAAATAACATTGGGACGCCCCATTATCACCTCAAAAGGAGCCTCGTAGTTATATCTATGTTAAGAATCCAGCTTATATGGAGAGACAGGGAGGAAATGAAGATGATGATGAAGTTATAAATGAAGAAGGAGAAGGGGAAAATTGAACTGAGGCTACCTTCGGGTTCCCTATTTTAGATACAATGCATGATGTAACTATGAAAAACATCCCTCCTTCCTCCTTACCTACTTTTTATGGAAAAAGTAATGAGGATCCAAACACATTCGTGTTCGAGTTCGATATCCTTTGTAGGATCTATAATGACCTACAAGATTCTCACAAACTAAAACTCTTTCCCGCTACATTAAAATATTCCCCTTGATATGGTTCATGGGATTAGGAGAATTCACTATCATGACTTGGGATGATATGAAAAATCCATTCTTACGAAAATATCAAGAGTATTGCAAACCCAAGGACTCTCAACATTATATATTCAAGATACAAGAACTTGAATATGGGAGCCTAGAGGATTATCTCAAAAGGTTCATTTATACATTACATAAATCTAAATATAATGACCTCCGAGAAGAGGCAATACATACACTTTTCCTTAAGGGGATCTACGAGGACTTGTTAGAAAGTCTTAATCTCATGGTAGCTGGCGATATTTCTCATAAAACTTTTGCACAAATCGGTGAGATGTGTAAAAATTATTCTATGAGTAGGGGGGAAGTTGGGAAAAAATTTTGAGATCCTTTTAGTAGAAATATAAGAGGAAATGTTCATAGTTTAGGTGGAGTTAGAAGAGTAGAGTTAGGAAACCTATTGGAAAATTTCAAAATCGATATATTAGGAACAATATTTTCTCAACTAGATGATTTGCAAGCTAAGAAGAGGTAGGATGAAGAACAAGAAACAATGAGTATCTTAATTCCAGGATGTAGAACTAAACATCCCCAAAGGGAATTTCCATTAAACAACATCATTGTATGTCACATCTATACAGAAGAGCATCCAACAGATAATTTCCCATCCTTTTCTGGGTTGCAATCCATCTATAAGAGTGGGGATGTAGCTGAAACATCTAGGAGGAATCCTTGGAAACCATGATAGACCAGCGATCATATCAAAATTTTCCACCACAACCTCCACTCTATTATCCTCCATATCAACCACTCAACAATGGAACAATTCAATTTGGCAGAATTGGCCACCTCAGTACCCTCCTCCTCAATTTCCACAACAACAATATTGGTCACAAGGATGGATAGGACAACCATATCCTTAGCCACAACCCGTCCCTGCACCTAATCATCCCTATCCTCAGAATCAACCAAATTTCCAGCAAATGTCGCCTAGATTTGTACCTCCAATTCCTTTTGTCACACAACAACCTCATCACTTTCAAAATGAAAATCCTACTTGACTGACATTATTACCTACAAAACCAATACCTAACTATAATAATAAACCAACTCAATCTCTTAACAACATTGATTTGCAAAATCTTCCATCGTACCTTATTTCGACTGTACCTACACATCAAATTCAATTACAATCGGGAATACTTGTGAATAATAAACCCAAGTCATCAGTTATCATTCAGGAAACAAGTGAAGAAGAAGAAGATTCAAATGAACCTATGAATGATGCTATTTTGGAGGATGTGAACATTCCAAAGGTTCCAGTAGACACCCATTCTCCACAAGAAATTATTTAGGAGCAAAGAATTCCTCCATTTCCAGAAAGACTAATAATAGATAAACCAGTAGTTCATTTGGAGTACAACATTTTGAATGAATTAAAGAATATATGTATTAAAATCCCTCTATTACAAACTATCAAAGATATACCAATATATAGTAAGGTAATAAAGGAGCTATGTATTAAATGACCCTCTTAGAAGCTATGTAAGGTAATAAAGGAGCTATGTATTAGAAGCAAAATGACCCTCTTACAATTCATGTTATAGGAGAGATGCGTGAATGTATGACAAGCGAGTCCTGAATTGCAAAATATACAAATCTAGGAGCCCGAGTAGTGACCGTAATTATAAACTACACCGCCATAGAAAACACATTAATCGATTTAGTATCCGCTATTAACATGATGACCACCGCAGTTTTAGAAGTTTTATAGTTAGGAAAATTTCTCTGACCTACTCCTTCCATCCTAGAACTAGTAGACTGTACTACAGTAAAACCTGCTGGAGTCTTGGATGGCATTGTTGTATTAGTAGCCTCATGGGAATAGCCTGTGCATTTTTTGATCATAGAATCAAAGGATCCTTCTAAAGGGCATCCTATTATTTTGGGAACACCGTGGTTAGCTACTGTAAATTCTTTTATAGGATGGAAGGATGGAGAGATGACTATTTCTAATGGGTTGTCCACACAAATACTTATTTTATACCCCCCAACACAACCAATAACTGAAAATTCATGGTGGTTAAATTGTTCTTTTGGGGATGAATAATTTTATCATATCTCCTTTCCTAGTGATTTATCGTTGTCACTTCAAGATCAGACCACTAAAAATGTACTAAACCGGTTTGTTTCTTCAACAACCTGTATGGATTTTCCTCAGTCTTTTGCTCAGTTCGATGAGATTTTTGGAGATGAGTTTCAAGAGAATATGGATCTCTCAATGTTTACAAAAAAACCTTGTTTCTTCATGATTTAAGAGCACACAGGACCATATACCATACCTTGTAAGGTTGGTCCTGAAAAATTTCAGCATATAAATGCAGGATTAAGTGAAAACCAACAAGCACAGTTGCTTAAAGTTCTTAAGAAACAAGTCGAAAAATTTTCATGGAAATACACTGATATGAAGGGTATACACCCTAACACCTATCTTCACCATATTTATATGAATCCAAGCATATCACCTGTAAGGCAGCCACAGTGGAGGACGAATCCTGCTCTGAAGGATATAGTAAAAGAAGAATTACAAAAACTCCTCACTAATGGTTTCATCTATCCTATATCTGATAGTAAATGGGTATCTCCTTTAGTATTAGTCCCAAACAAAGTCACATGGAAATGGCGCATTTGTCTTGATTTTAGAGAGGGGTGATTCCATGAAGATGGTTAACACTTTTTGGCCAAATTTGGCGATGAAAACCTGATTTTTTACTCATGTGCTAGATAGAAGCCCTCAAAACGCATAT
>LPNX010437899.1:613769-684706 GCA_001517045.1 Pseudotsuga menziesii
GACAAGTCTATTTTTGTAAGCCCTCGATCGAGGTATTTAAATACCTCGGTCGAGGTCTTAACAAAACCTTGACCGAGGGTTTGTAAATCCCTCTACTGAACAAAACCTCAACCGAGGTATTTAAATACCTCGGTCGAGGGCTGAACAAAACCTCGGTCGAGGGCTTGATAAAACCTCGGTTGAGGGTTTAACAAGCCCTCGACCGAGGTACGTTTTTCTGTTTTTGCCGAAATACGCTTGCCAAAAAGTGTTACCCAGGTCCGTGGATTCACCCAGAGATAAACAAAGATACCCTTAAAGACTACTTTCCTTTACCTTTTATTGATCAAGTATTATATACTCTATCAAGTAAACAATATTTTTCCTTTCTTGATGCGTATAGTGGTTACAACCATATTTTAATAGCACATGAAGATCAATACAAGACCACTTTTACATGCCCTTGGGGAACATACGCTTATCAGGTTTTTCCATTTGGCTTATGTAATGCACCTGGCACTTTCCAGTGAGCAGTCTTAGGAATATTTTCCGATCTTATACATGCCTATGTGGAGGTATACATGGATGAATTTACGGCCTATGGTAATACTTTTCAAGAATCCCTTGACAACCTTGAGAAGGTCTTGATCTGATGTCAAGAAACGAATTTATCCCTTAGTAAAAAAAAATGTAAAATGTTATTGATAGAAGGTATAGCGTTGGGACACCATGTTTCTTCCCGACGAATTAAAGTAGACCCTGTGAAGATCGAAGTAATCTTTGGCATTCCCTCTCCAAAAAAACAGAAAGAGCTACAAATTTTTCTTTGTTATGCAGCCTATTACCACTGTTTTAATGAAAATTTCACTAAAATAGTTGCATGAATGTTTAAGGTGCTTACAAACGACACTGAATTAAAGTGGACAAAATCTTGAAAAAATGCTTTTGAAATCCTAAAAGCTAAACTATCGGTAGCACGAACACTTAGGGGTCCCGATTGGTCCCTTCCTTTTCACATATCTACTGATTCCTCTGATACAGCCATAGGAAGAGTCATCGGCCAAAAAGAATGACAAGCACCTTATGCCATTTATTTTATTAGTAAGAATTTGACTCCTGTTGAACTTAATTTTATTGTTACTCAAAAAGAATTCTTAGTGGCAGTTTATTCTATTAATAAGTCTCATCATTATATTACAACTTATGAATTTTTTGTGCATACCGATCACTATGCCATTAGATTTCTCATGAATAAACCAATTACCAATGGTAGAGTGACCCGATGGCTTATTTTATTGCAAGAATTTAACATTACCATCATTGACCAACCTGGTAAATAAAATCTAGTAGCATATTTCCTTTCCCCTATTCAACATGAAGATAGTACTTAACCAATTGACGACACTTTTCCTGATGAACATATATTTGTTGTATCTGTTCAAACCCCTTGGTTCGTAGATATTGCCAATTATTTAGCAACTAGGAAAATGCCAAACCACTTGTCCCCACATAAGCATCGTATTATAGTTCATAGTTCCAATTATTCTTGGGTTGATAATGATCTCTTCCACATTGCTCGAGATCTTATTATTCAACCATCCATGTGGGAGGATGAAATGACAAACATCCTCCATCATATGCCATGATTGACCATGTGGAGGACATTTTTATGATAAGAGGACGACATACACAGTCTTACCTTCTGGTTATTATTGGCCAAGCATTTTCAAAGATGTTTCCAAATATGTCGAAAGATGTGATAGTTGTGAAAGAATGGGTAGACCTATGTCATTTGATCAAATTCCTCTACAACCCAAGTCATGATTCAACCCTTTGAGAAATGGGCTCTTGATTTTGTAGGACCAATTTGTCCCATGTCTCGTAAAAAGAAATATATCCTAGTTTGTACGGACTATGGAACCAAATGGGTAGAAGCTAAAGCTTTATTTAGAGCCATAGAGAAATCAGTGGTGGAATTCATATATGAATAAATATTCACCCGATTTGGGGTACCTAGAGAAATTGTCACAGATCAAGGTACTCAATTTACTTCTAAATTAATGAAAGAACTTACTACGAAATATGGAATTCGACATTGCAAATCGTCACCTTATCATCCTCATGCTAATGGTTAGGTAGAATCTACTAATAAGGTATTAGAAGTCATTTTAACTAAAACCATTCACTTAAATCATAAGGATTGGAAAAATAGACTCCCAAAGGATTTATGGGCCTATAGCATAACATGGAGAAACACTACTCGACATACCCCCTATGAGTTATTGTATGGAAAACAAGTCCTTTTACCAATTGAATTTCAATTTAAAACCTTCCGTATGGCAGCACAATTAGGCATGAATTTGGATGAAGCACAGAAACAACGAATATTACAGATTAATGAGCTAGATGAAATTAGACAAGATGCACTCTAAAGAACCATGCTAATATAGAATCAATGAAAGATATGGCATGATAAATTTATTAAACAAAAGCAATTTAATACTGGAGATTGGGCAGTACTGTTTGACTCACGGTTTAAAAATTTTAAAGGAATATTAACCACCCATTGGATGAGCCCATACAAAGTAGTTACGGATTTTGACAATGGGTCAGTAAAAATTAAAGCAATTGATGGCTCAGAAGTGTCCTTTGTAGTAAATGGACATAGACTTGGAATTTATCATCAACTGACATCTAAATAGGCTTTTATACAGAACGGTTTGCAGCAAAAGGAAATGGAATTAGTTAAAGGGGAAGTTATTCCTCCTCCTCCTGATCCTTGAAAAATATTTTGGTTTATTATCACTTGTATATATGTAAATATGTGCTTATTTCTTAGAATAAGTAACAGTCATTTCTAATCGATTGTTTATAGAAAACTCTTTTTCTTTTGATTATGTCTTCATGAATAAATTGAATCATCTAACAAGTGGTTTTGTAGTTTGATTACAAATATTCTATCTCTATAAGCAGCTCATGGAATATTACTTGGAAAAGGGAAATGTGTTAAGATACTTATCAGGTATCTTAACCTTTATTGGGGTACTTGTGAAATTTTCAGCTTATAGCAAAAATTAAAAATTTATAATCTTTTGTATATCATACTTAACCAAATCTTTTATGATTCATATGGTTTTTGGTATTTTGATTCAAGCATGTATGTTTCTGATTTACTCTTTTTAACAGTTGCTTGACAGGCCTACTTTCATTATCATATTTTTCGAGTTCTCATCTTACACCTATGGATTACTAGTTCATCTTATGCTTTTTGTCAAAACTTGTCTCTTAAGTATTTTAGTGATAATTTGAGAGTAAGTGGAGTTTTGTCTGTGGGGAACATTACTTTTGTTTTATGAAGAAGAAGGAATGCAAGGGTAAAGAACAACTTTAGGTTATTCTCTTTTGACCTGATCTATGGTTATGGCGATTTTGATGTTACTTATAAGTTTATTTTATAAAAAATTAGAATTATGTGTTTAGCACAACTTAGCATGCTCTAGTACCAATCGAATTCTATAGCTATAATATAATTGTACAAGGAAAACCCACTGGATTACTGGACAGGCTTACTAGCAGCGGGTCAATGCTAAGTAAAAAACTCAAAACATGAAACCTCGATAAATGAGGGTAAACCCGTTGAGGTCTTGAACAGGCTCGCTTGCATCGAAACGATGCTTGCATGGTACCAAGGTAAACCCATTGGGGTACTGAACAGGCCTAATGGTACCGGGGTAATACCTAGTAAAAGAGATCTCGTTAATGCACTACTATGCACAGAGTTCGTAAAACAATGATAATATGAAGATTTTTTTTTAGAATTTATGAACAAACATGTTACAGCCAATTGTTTAGCATGTCGTTTGTGAATGGTTGTAAGTTGGGCTTGACCCTGCCAATCTAATTTAGCATATACCTAGGATGCAATTATCCTAGAAATGGGACCCAAAGCTGTAAATATCACATACTCTAGGGTACACTTACATATTTTGTGACGACAATATATCTTTAAAATAAGGCATAGATGACTAGTTTTTCCTGTGGCATTCTTTTAGTTCAATTATTATCATTCATGTGGTTTTTCTAATCACTATTTTATTTTTCATGAATATACATCTCTTAATCATTTCCATTTACTAGTTAGTTGGTTTTTTTTTCTTTCTTTTCTTTCAAAAATAATCAATATCATGATAGAACTCTTTAATTTTTATTTTTGGAACAATCAATTCTTCTCTCTTATATGGCTTGAGGACATGCCATATCTTTGGTTTGGGGGAAGGTGGATCTGGAAAAATTATAAGTGTTTTTCAAGATAATCTAAGGAGTGGAATTTGATTGTAGCATGAAGCATATTTTTATAGCAAAATCAATATGGAAAACTATGTGAAGAATCAAAAGAAGGTTGAAATGAAATACCAAATGACGATCATAATAAAACATTGTAATATTTTAGTATTTATAATTAAAATTTGCTAATCAAATTTTGTTTTTTTGGAAAATATTTTTTACCTTCATATGGATGCTCAGAAATTCATCTTGTTGTTTTATTTGATAATCTTATCCTTTTACCCAATCATGCTTGTAAATTATTAATTGACTAATTCTCTTGATTATAAATGTGATTTATATTTTACATGTCATATGTTCAACCTTCCCAAACTTTTACTTTGGACATGGTTGAATTAATTTTAAACCTTATGAATTTACTTACTTATGTATATGCCCGTTGTTGGCTCACGTTTGAAAATTTGTTATGACAGTGTGATCTGTTATCTTTCTTTTTGCTCAGTGGGACTAGGCATTTTTTCAGTTCGGGGGAATGATGATCCTAGAATTGTTATCATTTTTGGTAATAAAATTACCAATTTAAACATATGTTTTGTTATCTTTCTCTATATTTTATGTCACGTAGATCACTGTTCAGCTCGGGTATGTATGAATTTAAGGTTTATATTAAATCTATTTATTATTATCATTTTTATCATTTTATTAATTAAAATTGACATTATTAAGGAACATTCGATGTATTAATGAATTTATATATTTGTTTGCATATTTTACAATTTTTTTGGGACAAATTAATAACAAGAACACATTCAACCTCCCTTACGCTATGCATGTCCAGCACAAAGTCCATCTTGTCATCCAGTTCGCTGCATGAACTTGCTGGTAGTTTGGAAGATGTTGAAACATGTTGCTGTAGACTGTAGTCCTGAAGTGCCCCAACAAAATAGACACTTCGTTCTCCCTAGATCAATGCCCTGTGTATCCATCTCACGGCCGAGCTTGCTATTCAGCCTTTTATCCAAGTCGCTAACTAGACTGCGTGTTGTTGATAATTAATTTCAGGCAATTAAAAAGTGAAACAACCTGCAAATGAACTACTATCCACGTGTTTGGGTGATGGATCTTGTGTTATAGATAATCCACCAGCATGCATCCTCCTTCTCTTTCCACCACATTAAGAATCCATGCATTGGGTTGATGCATTTAACCTACGCTCTAGAAAATTTGGCATGCATTCTCCTCTGTTTGCCATTAGTTCACTACTACGCTGAATAAGGACATGTGTGCCACATATGAAGAACTGATGCGCTAAATAAGGAGCCTGTGCATACGTTGTCCAGTGAAGAAGACCAGAACCACGCTGAAGAAGGGAAGATCCTATGATTTGGCCTACAATATGTTATGTGCCTTAATAGTCGACTAAATTTAGAGAGAAGTCAACCACTAAAGGGTCAACTTTCTCATCTTTGTAAAAAATTATATATATATCAGCCTGTGTGTGAGAGCTTCATTAGCTAGATCTAGAAAATCAGAGATTTAGTAAAGAATTCACATTTTATCAGTTTCTTCTTGAGTACATTTTATCTCTATTTCATCATCTTAATATAGATATTTATGTGTTGTTGTTGAAGATTGTGTTTGAGTAGAAGTAAACTAGGCACCACCCCTGATCGCTGAGAGGGCCCCTCATCAACTAGAGGTTTCTTTTCTTGTTTATTTCTTTCATTTTTTCTGTTGTAGCTAGTTTAATTTACACATTTTTTTATTATTTCTGTAATGCAATTTTATTTATGAAATAGATTTTTAACTGCGTGCATAGTTTGCTTTCATCTTTGTTTTGAGTCATTTACTTTCAAGTTTATTGTTCAGTTTATTTGCAAGATTGGATAGAATAGATTTTTTTTATCAAATTAAGTAAATTCAATTCTGTTTATTTATGTTCTTAATTATGTAATTTGAATTCCACTTTGATTATTAACATGCAATGTTTTTCTTATGTTTATGAATTTGTTTAAGGTTATGTCATTGTTAAATTTGCTTAATAAGTAGGTTTATTTATTTCCTTTAAGCATTATATTTACATCTGCATGAGTTCAGCTGAAGATTAGATCATTTAGGTTAGTTTTTATTATTTTAACTGTGCAGACTATCATCCGGACAGCCTATTGAGTCATTTATTCAACCACCCCTTTTAGACCCACGGTTCAGTTTGTCATTCAACCCTTAGTTTCATTTTTAGTGTTATTAATGTATTTTGATATTGTTTCTAGTTTTGTTTCTTTAATGTTTGAAGTATGTTTTGACTCAGATAGTTAGATAATAGTTTTATTTAACATTGAAATTAGAATTAGAGTGTTTTAGGTTGTGTATTAAAGTTTTATTATTTTCTTTACTTCTTTTCACCTTGAATATGTGTTAAGTTGTCTTGTGTTTTGTTTCTTGAATTTGTTTTTGATTTCTTTACTGATGTATTGTTTTTTGTTTATGCTTTTGGATTGATCTATCCATTTGTATGTAAAATTTAGTGTTATACGAGTTATCCAAGTAGTATGTTTTTAGGTTGTTTCTTTTACATTGTGTTATTGTTGAAAGAATTTGTAGGACAAAACCTAAATATATTTCTTTTATTAAGTTTTCTACTTGTTTCTTTCTATTTAATTTTCTTTATTAAGTTTTCTACTTGCTTCTCTTTGCTTATTTTATTAATTTTTCTACTTGCTTCTCTTTACTTGTTTTATTAAGTTTTCTACTTGCTTATTAATTAAGTTTTCCTGGGATCTTAGTTCCCATGTTAAAGTTTAGTTGTTAATAATATCATTTTCAGTTTAATAAATTATTAATTATTTAGTTTAATACTTTGTCTTGGTTTAATTACCTTAATAATTGCATTCTTAGTAGGTTGACTCAGTTTTTCATTTTGAAAGATCTTTCGATCTTTTGTTTGTTAAAATATTTACACGACACCCTCTACCTTCGCATATATTTTGTGTCAACTCTAAGCCTACCAACGCTCGTCGATAATTAAAGATCAGGTGAATTAATTTAGATATTATAACATCCAACAAACCTTGACGTAAAACCTTCATTCTAATTCGGGGCAATAGTCCCTAGTGTAACATTATGTAATGTATTTTTGGTGTCTCTTTAGGATAAGTCTATCATGTTAGGGTAATAGGTTGGCCCTAGTCATGTATTAGGCTAGTCACATGAAAGGTATAAATAGGGCGACATCTTCGCTCATTTATACACACACTCACTCACTAAAGTTTGCATGAGGAAAGAGAGAGAGAGAGAGAGAGAGAGAGAGAGAAGGAGAAGAGATAGATGCAAAATAATTCTTCTTATTGGGTTTGATCGTCTGGTGATACAGTCTTTGTGATGAAACTATTCTCAGTAAGTTTGTGGGGTTTTCTCCTTTATGGTTTCCATGGTGAAATTGTGTATCAGGTATATCTTGTGTATCTTTTTGTACTTGTTATTCTTTCAGATAAAAATATTAATAAAGCTAATTAGATTAGAAAAACTAAGAGCCATACTTTATCTTATGTATGATCTCTAACCCTCAATGAATTCTGATACCATAGGGATTTGTAACAAACTTGCATTGTCGATTTTTTTAGATTTATAGCTAGGTATCTTGGCTTCATAGACGTACAATTCGTATTTTGTAGTTCTATCTATTGGAATTATTCCCATGAAATTATAATTTTATACCATGATGTCCTACTGAGCCTGAGCATTTTGATATCTAGTAATCACTTTTGATGATCATAGCTCATGTGCTTGAAGTACAACAAAAAGTCTTCAAGGTCGAAAAATACTCTATTTCTAGCATTGTTTGGTCTTTCAACCAATCCTTATAATTGGTTCTTATTGTCATTCCATCAGAATTCACATAATGAGTTGGTTGTATCATCTACTTGTTCCATAAGGTTTATATATACATATGCAATTTGAGTCATTTCCGATTGGGAACAAGAAGAAATATTGTTTCACTTATGGAGTATTTCCATCTAAAGAATTAATTGGAAACACCATAACATTTTGTAACGCATGATTCTAGTTATCTCTTCATAATTTGTAGCTATTAGTCATATGCATCCACTTTTTGGAGGGAGTGTCTCCAAAATTATATTTCTTAATTGGCATAATCAATGTTGAATGTATTGTCATTATTCCATTCTAACCATCCTAGTTATTATATTACTCTGGCGTTTTCAACCACATTAATTTGTGAATGCATCTCACACTTGCAATAACACTAGGCACCCATTTGCTCATAGTCTATGGCTATATTTGTGCCAAGATTAACAGACTTAATGTTAGGGGATTGGCATGCCATGGCCGTAAAATACATTGTTTTCTATTTTTCTAATAGAACCCAAAAAGATTTTATAGAAAGCTCATGGTGTGACAACCTTATCGATTTGCTTTTGTTGGGCTTGCTAACGTCATTGCTTATATTCACAACATATTGATTTATGGTATTTTCTATGAACAGTTCACAATAATACCATAACGTGCACATGGGTACTTTTTTTTCTTTTATCAAGGAGAGATACTTTATCTTATGTATGAACTGTAATGCTCAATGAATTCTGATGCCATAGGGATTTGTAACAAGCTTGCATTGCCGATCTTTTCAGATTTACAGCTAGGTCTTTTGGCTTCATACATGTACAGTTCAAATTTTGCGGTTCTGTCTATTGGCATTATACCTATGAAAGTTTAATTTCATGCATTGATGTTTCCATTATGGTATTAATGATACTCGTGTAAATATCAAACAAGATATATGTATTCTATTTGCATTCTCTTAACTGATCATAGGATTTAAATATTTATATATTAAGGGAAATCCCTTTTGATTCGGCTTAATGCAAACATTTGAATAGAGCGCTCGAACTATAAAATATTAGGACTTTACCCTTACCACCCTTCTACACATTTTGGTTAATTATAGTCTTGTCCTCGGTTTGCATAAATTCATGTGGTTGTAAAAAAATAACATTACCATAATATCTCAAGGAATTAGATCTTGAATGCATGGGTGTGTTTATATAAATTTGGACAATATGTAGAAAATACACAATAATTTTCATATGAAGAGATAAATGAACAAGGAAAAAATAAATTAAATGGGATTACATACATATATATGAACATTTACCATTAACTAGTTATTTTTATGTATTCCATAGTGTATAGGTCATAATTGTAATGTCCCTAAAATAAGAAAAATAAAAGAAAAATTATAGGCTAGTTAAATGCTACCTTTCAAGGACATTGTTTTAACTAATGCAGAATGTATGTGTTGTTGTTACCAAATCAAGTGGCGTAAGTTGGTTTTCCCTTTTTGTGTTTTCCTATATAATGATAATATGTTTATGTGATGTGGTTATATTACTTGGATTTGTGTATATGATTACTCTATGTGTCTCTACATTTTACTTCATATTTATGTGTCTTGTTTTTCGTTTATGGTTTTATTTATTAGGAAGGATGACTCACCTTTGAATGTCAAGGGGTGGAGTGGCGGAGTTTTATCCCTTCAGGGTCCATTCAAAAAGGTAAGGTTTCCTATTTCTTAGAGGGGCTTACTTAGTTCATTGTGAACTAATGGAGGCTCCTACTCTTTTGCACATTATCCAAGTAGTGAACTCTCTTTATGACCATCGAAAGCAAAGGCATCCTACAACACTACGTCTATAGTAAACTATCATGTTCAAAGCTGGTAAAAGGAGGACTAAAGTCCTAGGCCTAACTGTGCCTAAGTCCTACATTTATGCAAGATCGATTAAGTGTATGGATATAAAATTTGTGGTAGTCATTATCATTTTTAAGGTTTAAAACCTTATCCACCTTGGTATATATATATATATATATATATATATATATAATTTGTAAACTTTAAAGTATAATGCATATGGTTTATGCCATGATCCATACACCATGAAAAACCTTGTGGAAAGTTCTTTGGAAAACCGTAGGGTAAACATGTTTGGTTTATGGCATATTTCATATGCCATACAACTTTAGTTTAACGTTGCATTTGAGGGTTTTGTTATGGTTTTACCATTGGGGTGGTCAACTATGGAATTTCGTCATCAGGTTCACTATAGCTCTATGGGTTTTTATTTCGTGGATAGGGGAGGACATGGTGGTGCCTTAATTGCTTCTGGCGAAACATGGGAAAGAAGCCTCAAAATTGGTTATGGTCGATATGCATTTCATTTGGTCTCTCTCTATTTTGTTTGAGTGGTTTCAAGATCTCGGGAGTTATGCTATGCAATGCAACAACCTGCTCGCTCTTCTGACAAGTAATTCATTTGGCATGGTCTACTACACTATAATGGTTTATTTGATTTCATTAATGTTTGCATACTTCTCACGGATTCTATGTGTTTGATTTTATAGGTGGCATTGTGTGGCTCAGATCTGGCTTTGATGGTTGTTCCTTAGGTGGCCCCCGCAACCTCTAAGTGGGTAAGACCTGCAAAAATGAAAAGGCCCTTACCTCTGAGTGTTTGTTTTGGAAGAGATTTGAACTCTGGGATGGGAGAAGTATCATTGTGTATTTTCAATTTGCTAAGCTTGATAGTGGGTTTGGGTTCTTTTGATAGTTTGGGAATCCAAGGGGTGCGAGTGTATATGGCTCTCTTGTGAGACTTTGGCTCAATAAATATTTCGTTGTGTTGCAACATTTTGTAATGTATTAGCTTATCATTTTAATGGGAATTTTTTCCTTTTAAACTTTGATTGATGCATATATTGGGTTATAGTGCCATTTCTTGCAATGGCACCATGGATATCGTCACTGTGTAATTGATATCATTTATGCATTAAATGTTTATCATGATAAATTCATTGGTATGGGAGTTAATAATATCGTGGCTTGGGTTTCACCTTACCGACGTGATCTTGGAAGCTTGTCTCAACTATTAGGTGGATACACAACCTATAAATTATGGGTTTTATGTTTATTAACAAAGTGGATGGAAAATTGTTTATGAGAGCATAGCTCACATTTTTTTGAATTGTTGGTTAATAATTGAATTTCTTGTTGGCAGCGTGAGAGGATAAACCCTTGTTGTGCAAGTCAGTGTGTTTAATTTTGGTTTTAGCGATGCAACCTACACGATTCGATCATGGGCTGTTTTAATGATTCATACTTGTGGTTAAATTTCAATGTTTTTTTTTCTCTATCCATGATTCTTACAGGATTCGATCCTAGGTTATTTAACAAAAATTAGACTTGGGGTTTTATTAGCGTGGGTTTTCATTTTAGCCGTGGTGTCTACATGTCTCAATCCTCATCTGTTCTCATGAAATATGTTGTGGTTTTGGGTTGGATATTCCACAGGATTTGATCCTTGGTGCATTTAGTTTAATTAATAGATGATAAATATAATGACTCAGATTTTAATAATTTTGTTTATATAAATGTCAGTTTGGTACTCGGTTTAGTTATTTGATATGTTTGTATGCAATTTCTCCTACAACCAAGCCTTGGCATGTTTCGATCGTTGGGATTTGTTTAAAAGTTTTTGTAATGTAATTTATGTGAGATTTATCTTGTAGCCAATCTTGTATAGGATTCAATGGGTGGGATGGGTTGAATAAAACTTATAAATGTTTATTTTTTAAGCATGGATTTAATGTTTATCTTTGAAGGTTTTGAACAACGTTTATGAAATGTTATTTATGTTTGATTTATTATGGAAAATGAAAGCATACGTGCTAGAAATATGAAATCTGCCAATGTTGGAAATATAAGTTTAGAGTTGGATTTTAATGGTGTGAGAGATTTTATCTATGGTTTAATTTATTTATTTTGGTTAATAGTTAATTAATTATTTTGAAATGTTTTGAACATAGTTTGAAGTTCTATAACTGAGATATTTGATCTCTCATCTGTAGGTTTATAAATTTTATAAATAATTTATCTGAATGTTTTAGATGCAAAGTTTAATATACTATTTTAGTTTTAAAAAGCTAATAAGGTTTATTTTGTCTATCTTTATGAAAGCTCTATTTAACTTTTCATCTAAGTTTAAACAATATACAAAAAGCTAGTTATCTCAAATAATCTAGAGTTTAAGTCTAAGATGAAATTTGATAGATAGTAAACAAATACATAGAAGACTTAATTTAAGATATGCATGAATGACCATAAAAAATGAATAATACTCAAACAATATCAACTATATTTTCCTAGGCTTTATATACAAACAAGTCATAATTGAGGTTCTGTAAACAAAAGGAAGACCTCTCTAAGCAAACATATAATATACATATTTTCATTCAAGATTATAAACCCTTTTTTTAATAAAAACGTGTATGAATTGTAAGGAAGATAAAAACCTCATACCTGCAATTTGAAACTATTTTAATGGCTAGAACCCTATACACTCAATCACACAACATTAATAAGAACATAGACAATTCTCACCTTAGATATGTCAACCAAATAACTTAGGAACTATCACGTTCCACCCAACATTGACCTGTAACCGTTCTTGGTTTAAATCTCGATACCCCTGAGTTGCTTCCAACATGCAAGTATTCTAGAGCTCCTAAAGGTAAGGGTTCACCTATGTGGGATAATAGGTTCTACACCATATTGTTTTTCCTTTTTGGGAAAATACTCTCTACGAAATATTAGGAGAATAATGATCAGATCATACATAGAATGAGAGAGATCCCCAAGGCTATTTTTGGCTTGGGTTTTTATAAACAATATTTTGGAAAATGGACACTTAAATTTTAGTTAGAGCAAGAAACATTTGTTTTCTTGAAATAGTCCTTTACTTTAATTTATGTGAAATTAATATTTATTTATCTTAACTTATGAACTCTTTGACTAGTTCCTATTTGACACTTTTCACGCACTAAGATATTTAATTAATTATTTTAGTAAATAATAATACATAGATCCTTCAATTATTATTTATAGTGACTATTATTAATACATATGCTTAATCTTTCACTTATGCCATATATACACTATATATATATATATAGATATTATTGTTAAGATTTTTACCTTGGGAATCATCTAGCATGATCCTAAATCACATGGTTCTTATTTTGGCTTCTTAGTCACTTCTTTTTATTAATTCCTTCAGGTAAGGTTGGTCAACTAAGTTAGGAATCTATAAACCTCCTTGCATGTTGGATTACCTCGTATATTGTGGTAGTTCTTTAGTAGTTGTTTAGACATACAAATTGAAAATTTAATTTAATCATCTTAAAAGTAAGTAAGATGAGATTGATGTTTTATCAGAGTCATTTTCACTCCACACAAATAATTTTTAGTAACTCCTCGATTTATTCAAAGCTCACACTCAACGCTAAAAATAGGGAGTCACACTTGGTGGAATTCAAGAGATTCTCATTCAACATTAATGCTAGGATGTACTTTTATAATACACCTAGGGATACGATGACCAAGGATCTGATGACCAAGGATCCGATGATCCAAAGCTTATGCTCATGATCAATTTGGAATGCTCCAGGGATTATTCCCAATACTTCCAATTCTTATATTTTCAAGTGCTTCATATTTTTTTTCTTGACACAAATGTTTCATAACTCATGGGCTCCATAGTTGATGCTCAACACAAACATTAAATACTCATGTGCCCCATATTTATTTCTTAACATAATCATGAAATCACTCATGTGGTTCAGAGCTCGCGCTCAACACAAAATGTGATTTAGAGCTTATGCTCAACATAAACATCAAATACTCATGTGCCTCAAATATCTTGGTCAACAAAACATAAAATCATGCATGTGCTTCAGGGTCCAAATTCAACACATGCAAATGTATATATATGCTAAAATAAATCATATGCAATTGTATTACACCCATGATATCAAATAAATCATCATGCTCATGTGCATTGGGGTATTATGACCAAAATACAAAATATAACATCAAAGAAACATCACATGCAATGGAACTTATGCCCATGAGTGTTAGGTAAAACATTCGGGGTATTATATCCCTCCCCTCTTACAACAACACCGTCCCTATTGTTCTAGGCACTAGGAATGAAATCATGAAATAAGGTGGGGTAAGCCTCTCTCACATTAGATTCATTCTCTCAAGTAGCCTCATCGACTTCAAAGTGCTTCCATTGGACTTTCAACTGAACTATGGTCTACTTCCTAAGCTGCACCTCTCTCTTGTTTAGTATATGAAGGTGTTTAGGTACAAACTCCCCTTTAGGTTCCACTTGTAACAAGGACCAATCAATGACATGTTTAGTATCATATACATATTTCTTCAACAAGGATGCATGGAAAAAATTATGAACCCTTATATGAGAAGGTAAAGCTAATTCATACACCACTGGACCTATCTTGGCCAATATCTCAAAGGGTACACAAAATCTTGGAGCCAATCTTCTGGACCTCCCCAAGCTCAATGAGATTCTCTTTGCTTCTACATTTAAGTAAAAGTGGTCACTGATCTGATAATATTTATATTTTATTTTCTTATCCGCATAAATATTTTTGCGTTCTTATGCCTCTTTAAGGTTCTGTCAGACCTTGGTGACCAATTGTTCCAAGTATTTTCGTAAATCGGGCTCTAAAATAAGTCGTTCCACCTGCCTATCCCAAGTAACCAGTGTTCTACACTTGCGAACATAAAGTACCTCGAAGGGACTCATCTTGGAAGAGGTATGGTATCTATTGTTATATGCAAATTATGCGAGATGAAAATAATCCTCCCACTTGCTGGGGTTGTTCATGACTTACATCTTAAGCATGTCTTCTAAAATATGGTTTACCCATAAATTCTATCTTCTCATCCATCTGCATGTCGTAATAAGCACTAAAGTTTAACTGCATCTCTAATACAGAGAATAAGGATCTCCAAAATTTCCTAGTGCACTTTGTATGTCGATCTCATATTATTTCCTTGGGTATCCCATGCAATATGAATATCTCTTTTAAGAATATGTCAGCAATGTGTGATTCTGTGGAGGTTGACTTCAGTGGGGCAAAGTGTGCCACTTTTGATAACTTGACAAACACTACAAAAATATAATAATTTTTCTTCTTTTTTCTTCACTAGACCCGTAGTAAAATCCATACTAATGAACTCCCACTTTCATTCAGGAATGGATAATGGCTGCAACAATGCCAAAGGATGATGTGCTCAACTTTGACTAGCTGACATTCTTGAAATTTTGCGATAAACAACGCCATGTCAGCATTTGACTTAGGCCAGAACAAATGTTTCTTTACTGTGGATATCATCTTTTGATATCTTGTATGGCTCGATTCGGGTTTTTGATGAAATTTCTTGAGGATGATGGATTTGATGTCCCCTCCTTCCGAAACATAAAAATTTTCTTTGGATCACAACAGTCCAGTTCCATCTACCTTATACTCTTTCTATTGTTGAAACAACCTGTCCTCTTATACCTTCTTGAGGATTTCAACATAGAAATCATCAAATCCGTTGGTCGTTCTGATCCTCTTGTGTAAATACGAATCGATTTGACTTAAATTCACCTCATATAACATATGAGATCATCGAATTAAAGCATCAACAAGTTTATTCTACTTTACCTTTATATGCTTTAACTTGAAATGGTACTTGCTAAGGGAATCCAACAATTTGGCCTACCTGGAATTTAGATCCGGTTGATCAAATAAATACTTCAGTCTCATATTGTTTGCGTTTAGAATAAATTTCTTCCCCATGAGTTAGTTCCTCCAAATATTCATGGTGTGGATAATGGCTTCTAACTCAAGATCATGGGTGGGATAGGTTTGTTCGTGTTGCTTTAAATTCCGTGATTCATAACATATCATGCAATTGTTCTGCAAGAGGACTCCTTCGAGCCCTTCCATGCTTGCATCCTTGCAAACAATGAAATCACCATAGGGATCCATAATTCTTGGTATGGGTGCAGTCATCAGAAGTTGTTTAAGATTCTGAAAACATTCCTCTCACTTGGTTTCCCATAAGAACTTGTCTTCCTTCTTTCACAAAGCGATCATGGGACAAGAAATACTTGAAAATTTATCAACAAAATTTCGGTAGTAACCGACTAATCCCCAAAAGGACCTAAAGTATGTGACACTAATAGGGGTTGGCAAATCCTTCATGGCTTTAATATTTTCCAGCTCAATGGTTTTACCCTTCTTAGAGATGATGTGACCTCGGTGTTGTATTTGTTGTTTGTATAAATCACATTTACTAAACTTAACGTTAAGCTCATGTTGCCATAATACCTGTAGTATTATGTGGAGATGCTCTTTGCTTTTCTCTTTACTCTTATAGTAAACTAGGATGTCATCCATAAATACCAATACAAATTTATCTAGGTATTTACTAATATATTATCCATCATACACATAAAATTCACATGTGTATTGGTCAACCCAAATGGAATTACTACAAACTCCTAGTGGTCGTATTGCATACAAAAGGAAGCTTTATGAATATCCTCATTGTGGATCCATACGATATGGTATCCAAACGGCAAGTTGATCTTTGAAAATATCTTGGCTCCTCTAACTTGATCGAACAAATCATTAATCCTAGGGAGTGGATAATCGTTCTTGATGTTCATCTTGTTAATTTGTTGGTAGTCAATGCACATCTGCATCATACCATCCTTCTTCTTTATGAAAAGTATAGGTTCTCACCAAGGGGACACACTAGGTCAGATATAGCCCTTCTTAATCAACTACTACAAGTGCATATTGAGCTCCACTGAATCCGGTGCACTCATGCAGTATGGCGATTTTTAATCCTAAATTGACCCTGGTGTCAATTCTATGGAAAAATCTAAGTCTCGTTTTGGTGGTAATCCTAGTAATTCCTCATGATATACATCTATAAATTTTATGAGAAATATAAATTCCTTGATGTGCTGCTCTCTTTCAGCTTCTACATCCTAGATGTTCATTGTAAATAGTTTGAAGCCTTTCATAATGTAGTTCTTTGCTTATAAGGTAGATATTTTCCTTATGGAAACCTTCTTAGGTATGCCTTGAATCTTTACCTGATTCCCTTAGCTATTTGTGCACAATACCGACTTGTGTAGACAATCAAGCATGACATGGTGTTGTTTGAACTAGTCCATGCTGATAATTACATCGTAAGATCCTAAGGGTAAAATGTTCAAATTTATCCTAGCAGGGAAACCATTCAAGTTTACTTCACAATCACTAACTATTTTAGAAACTTTTCATTTTGTACATGTGGCTAATTTCACCAGCTAGGGTTTTTCATGTTTAACTTTGTCTAGTTTACACAAATCAACAATTTTAGGTGATCCATAGCTTCGACAAGAATTGGGACCAATCAATATCGAAATAGAATTGTTTGAAACCTTACCTTCTATTTCAACCATATTGTTAACACTCATAATGTACCCAGGTTGCAAAGGTAAATCCCAAAGGTAACAGCAAAAAACCACTTTAGAAAGAAACTGTCTTTTCTTTCCAGAGAGGGATCTCTCAAATATAGATTTAACAAGGCCAGATATAAATCAACACTTGAAAATTATACATATGGTTGAAACAATACACATAACCATTGGGAAATGGAATCACGTATACATAAAGATATCACAAACACATATGCGTGAGATTTTTATCAAAGGCAAGATAACCACTCAATTACAGTCGTTCATTTGGTTCAGGTGGAAATGAAGAAATAAAGAACAGTCCATCAATACAGACCATAAAAGATAATTTCTATATTAACTTTAGAAGAAACATTTATAGAATACCTGAAACAATGGTCAGAGCATAACCAATATGAATTCCAACCATTCAATACTACGTTTCAGATATGAAGGAAGCAAAATGGAGTGTAACATTGGAAAAATAATTACAAGGAGGAGGAAATACAAACTGTAATGTAAATAGCACAAGAATATCTGATAACCCACATGCATGCAGCTTTGTTATTCAAAAGTATGTCTTAAAAAAAACATTCATCAACAAGATGGGTTCCAACCCCCATTACATAAAGTAAATGCAATTATATACATAAAATGATTTCTTCTTCCAAGAAGATTTATAACTAAATAATCTGCTTAATCAAAGTCTTGTAACTATATTACTAACTACTAGGAACAAACTACTTGCTTCGATCCTAACAGATCATTTAATTAAAATCAACTCGGTAACAAGGCCCGTCAAAGAAGCTCCTTAACACGTAACACCTGTTTTCATGAATGAAGGATATACTTTGATTTTCCAAATATTTCTATGGATCTCCATTTCTCCACGCTTGGAATATCATACTCAATCATTTCCCGAATAGACACCTCCAGCTCCATGTAGGATTCATAAGACATAGTAGGCAACCCTCCCCTGATGATCAGAAATTTCTGCAATATCTCAAAATATTCTGTCAGCTTATCTACGATGACCTTTCCTATTAGCCCCTTTACCAAATCATCAAATTTAGAGTGATCCATACGGATTTGCACCAATAGGCTATGATAATGCTCTTGAGAAAATAGTCGTCCCTCTTCATCCCAAAAGAAAGGAAGGCCATCTACAAATAATTATTTAAAAGCCTACTTGAAATCATTAATACGTGAGATCATCTCATCAGCCTTGTCTTATACTGTCTTCAGTAGATGATGTTTATGAATAAACCTTTTTTACCACAGTACCATTGCCACTCTGTCTTTGACTCCTATATCTTGTAGTTTTTGATATGTTAATGAATTTAAGAAATTTAATGCATTCTGAGTTGTGCCAAGGGGTTTCCTCTCCATGGTTTCATTTACTAACTTCAGTCTTTGATTGGATAAATTGACCAATATACTTTGATCATCAATGAAGTTCAAATAATTCCTGAACTTTGTAATTTCCACAGACAACGTATCCTAGATTATGTGTTTAGCTCCTTGGAGAGGACCCTTTCCTATGTTCCTTTCTTTCAATTCATTAAATTTCTTCTGTAATTGGCTTTTATCTTGTAATATCTTATTTTTGCTTTCAGTCACGTTGGTTAGCTCAGATATGATTTTCTCATTTTCCTCTTTTAACTCTCTTATCTCTTCATCTTTCAAACTGACTTGGGACATGGGCACTAGTAATTCATCAGCAGAAAAATCATTCAAAGGTTTTTCAATATTCACAATAGTCAAATCTTCATCAGTGGGAGTCTAGCTCATTAGTTCCTCCATGATTTCTTTTTCTTCATTTTGGTCCCTTTTCAGCCATGAAATTTGTTCTAATAACTCATTCCGTTCTGCTTGCCACTTATCCTTTTCTTCTTGTAATTTTACAGTCTTTCCTTTATAATCCATCATATCCTGATGAACCTTGTCCTTCTCCTCCTGCAATTCTAATAACTATGATGACTGGACAAATTCTCTACTTGGGATTTTCAATCTCTTCTTCAGTACCTGGAGGGCATTGTCTTTTTCTTCTAGAAGTCTTTTGATTTCCTGGGTGCTACCTGTTTCATTTCCTGAGCTTGCGATGTCTTCTTGTAGCTTTTTTATTTGAATGGAATTAGCCTTGTTTTCAACCTTCTCATGTTTTAATTGAACTTCCAATTTGTCAACCAAAAGTTGTAACTTATTAATTCTTACCATAGCATGCAATAAATCTGAATAAATAATGTCTCCCGTTTGTTTATGTAACTGTATTTTATCTAGTACACTGATCTTGTCTAATCTCACTTCCATTTCTGACACCTTCTTATCACTTACCATGGCCAATTTAAAAGTATTTCTTCCTATGTCCCGGGTAGAAATCAAGGAAGTCTTTGGATTATTTGGACTTCTCACCCGCGAGAGTAGATTTCTTGTTTCTTCTAGGGACTGCTTTTGCTTCTCCACATAACTAGTCATGAGCTCTTCTTTAGATTTGAAAATTGGACCTGATTCTGTACTATCTACACTTTCAAAAGAAAATTGACTTACCTGTATAGATTTTGTAGGAACCAAAGAAACTCTTTTTAAATCATCTGAAATAACTTCACTTAAAATTTTATCATCTTGAAACAATTTGGCCTTTTTATGTGAACTGTCCTCATCTATTTCCATACTTTCAACTTCAGAAAGACTTCTTTTAACCAAAATATTAGAACCATCTTTCATTTGAGATACTGCAACCGGTCTACTGCTTGTATTTTCATCAAATCCTGGAATTTCCATAAAGTAAAACAAATTGGCTACTTCATTTAGACCTTCAACAACCTAATGGTCAAATGGATTATTTTTATTTGCTTGTTTTCTTAGAGAGATTATATGGTAAGGATCATAATTGACCCTTTACTCCCTTTGAAAATCCATGCTTTCCAACAATTTCTCTACAAACACCACAGCACCCTTATTTTTAAAAATAAAAGAACCAACTTTAAGAGGGAACTTGATATATGAAGATTTCTTGAAAGCCCCAAAGTGTTCTTCTTCTTCCTACAATCTATGTCTCATATATTCCAATGAAAAAATCCTGGGAGTAAGGGAATCGGGCAGCCTATAAGGTTTTCCAATAAAACCATATATTCTCAAAACGGTGAAGTCCTTATACAAGAACCAATCTCCAATCCTATCCTCAGACAAGGATTGCATCATTCTCTTCATTTCTTCCAATAATCGGGGTAACACTTCATCAAACAACATTTTATATATTTCTGACATGATAGAATTTGCAAATTCAAACATATTGATTTGCTTGGGCAAATCTGAAGAGAATGTAGTACTCAAGAACTACAATTCGGTGACATTCGAACATAGTAACATGTTCAGCAAATAAGTTTGAAACTTGAAAAAGCTGACTTTTGGAAACTCGCTCAATTGGAGATGTATAGCTTCTGCTATATATTCGTATAAACTGAAGACATGAACTGACTAACACTCAGAACTAATCGAACTCATTTTTAATAAGAAGCCCAAGATGACTGCATTGACATGACAGTCATCATCTAGACCCAAGACCTGACAGAATAAAGACACAACCAATTGAACTTCATCCCTGAAAATGTGAACATGATATGGCAAAAAGAGACCATCCAGTGACTGACCCTCATTAAGAATGCTAGACAAGAATTTACAACGAACCTCAGTTTCACATTTTTTTGTACACTTCAACTAAAATGGACTCGTTTACAGACTCACGATTATCGAGGTAATTGTCAGGCAAATTCAGGTTTTCACGGATGGCTTTTGCATCAATTTTAGATAGTATCCTAGACATAGAATGACTTACAATAACCCTCTCAGAAGAAGAATAGTTAACTGCACACCACTCGGCAAACTCGGGAAAATGTAGGGTCTGCTCAATGGAAAAATGATACAAAAATTATTTACAAGCATTTAAAATGTCATTTCCCCGTGAATTGTATCGCCATAATATTTATTTGATAACAGATACACTTCCCACAGACAAGAAAGGATCATATACTCCTCTATCCCTATCAACCAAGTATTCTTCTCTCTCATCCAGAACTCGGTTAAACCCTTGTAAACCTTTCCCTTTATCCATAATATAGAAAAACAACGGTAATTCTTCAAATGAAGTTCGAGTATTCGGGACTTACCTGCTACCGTAACCGCATATACTCGAGGTTGACTATTAAAGGGTGGCGAACAAGAAGTCATTTTCATTCGTCCGACATAATAAAAAATAATTCTTCAAACAAGTCAACTCTACTTATATAGAAGCCCACTCCGGAGGCCCCCTTTAGTGGTTTCCCTCAAACTTCTTTTCCCTGTGGAATGCACCACAAACTGTTGTGTGAACCCTGGTTTCCATTCTGCTACCACTTTTCTTATCCAACCATCATGCAACTACATCTTCTGGATACGTTGATGATCGTCGATGCATTTTCCATTTATTTTCCAGCCGTCGGATAAGCCTACATGTACCCATTCCACTGAGCTCCTTCGTTTTAACGAACGTGCAAGTTTACGGAGCGGACTTCACATTGATCGTTGATTTTGTCACACTATATTTGTGACCATTGATCTTCGTATATTGTTAACTATCTCCATATTTCTTTATCCTCCGCACATCTTCATAGAGCGGGTATATCATAAGCCATCGATCTCCATTTCCTTGCTCTACACCATTGGATCATGTGATAATTTCATTGCTTACGCACCCTTTATCATACTTTCACACCATTATATTTAACCAAAGTTTTCAAGCAACCATTATTTCTCTTTACCATGGTCTCTTCGACCCTCTGCTAGGTAGAGGTGTTAACAACTGGCTCCATTTGGGGATGATATTCTTCCTGTGAGGTATCAAAGAACTCGTAGACCAAGTGCCTGTCCTTAATATTTCATAATAACTTCCAGAAAACTTGTCTTTTGTTCTTTTGTAGATATATTTTTTTTAAAGGAATGGCATGCCTCCTAAATCTTAGGGCCTTCACCATGGGATTCAAACACATTCGGCCTACTATTTGTATTGACTTGTAAATAAAAATAAATATTTGCAGGGTATAATACAAGTTTTACCCTCCTCCTTAGGATAGGTAATGTTTCAGATACCTTCCATTAGCAGGGTTACTATCCAGAGGAACCCCGTTCAAATATTCAAAAAGAAATGAATTTTGTCCTCTGTATCCAGCAACAACGTAAGGACCTACCCACATATGATAAAATTTCCCATGTTTGTCTTCTTTAGAAGCATCCCATTTCAAGACCAAATCATCAATCTGAAACTGTTCTTGTTTTATTCTCCTATCAAAATTATTTTTCATTTTTTCCTGATGTAACTGCACCTTGTCATAAGCCTTATTCCTTCATTCTTCTAGCTCAATAATATGATTTATCCTCCTTTGCAAGTGATTTGGTTCTTCTTTCTGTTCTTGGAAATATATCATAACTAGAACACCTAACAACGCTGGAAAAACAACTTCGGTTCCATACACCAGTTGGAATGGAGACATGCCAATTGCCCTTTTGGTACTAATCCTGTCAGCCCATAGAGCATATTTGAGCTTGGTGTGCCATGATCTTTTATTATCTTCCAACAATTTCCTGATGATCCTTACTAAGCTTTTATTTGAAGATTTAGCTAACCAATTTCCCTACGGATAATAGGCAGTTGAATGATTGAGACTTTTATGATATTTGTGACGGAAATCAATCATTTTATTGGATTTAAAAGCAGACGCATTGTCTGTTACTATTATTTTGGGGCATCCAAACCGATCCAATATGTTTTCCTCAAGAAAATCCATGATCACAGTTTCAATGGCTCTCCTGGTAGGAATCGCTTCAATCCATTTTCTAAAATAATCAGTGGCTGTCAGAATCCATTTGTGTTGTCCTGACGAATTGGGGTTTATTTCGCCAATAAAATCCAAACCCCACAATTGGAAAGGAGCTTCTATCATTATTGGATTTAAAGGAAGAGGAAGTACTTTTCTCTTACCATCAAAAGTTTGGCATTGATGACACCTGCTGGTTTCTTTATACACATCTGAAAATAATGTAGACCAATAATAACCTGCTCTTAGAATTTTATTTGTTGTCACCTTCCAAGAATGATGTCCTCCACAATCTCCCTTATGAAATTGTTTGACTGTTTGTTGAGCTTCATTTTCTAAAAGACAGTTTAGTAACACACCTCCGAGGTCTTTCCAATAAAGATATTGATTTATAATACAAAATTTGGCAGCTTTCAATTTTATGGATCTCGCCCTTGACTTACTCAATCCTTCTGGTGCTTGTAAATTTTGAAAGACGTAAACAATATCAGAATACCACGGAGATTCCAGAAAATCAGCCATTACTTCCACTTCTGTATCTAACTGATTAGATCTGGAAGATAAGAAATTAGTTTGTAAAGATTCACAATTTGAATTTGTCATCATTTTTGCTAATCCTTGTCCCTTAAACATCTTAGTAGGTTTTATCTCTATGTCGTACTCCAGTAATGTAGCTATCCATTTTGCCCTTCTGCCTTCTGGATCAGGTTGTGTCAAAATTCCTTTCATTGCAGCAGTTGGAATAGATGTGATTACATGTGAATGTAGAATATATACTCTGAAATAATTCAATGCTTTGACTAAAGCATACGCCTATTTCTCCATGATGTCATATTTTAATTCTCCATCCCTCAACATTTTGCTAAAAAATGCTATGGGCTGTTCCAAATTCTCATCATTCTTCTGCAATAAAATTGTTGCAATAGTATACTCTGAAGCATACGAAAATACTGAGAAATATTTGGTAAAATATCGACTCGCCAACATAGGAGCATTTGATATTGCTTATTTGATTTCCCAAAAGGACTTTCTAGCTTCCGCATTCCATTTTATCTCATGACCCTTCTTCAACATATTCGTAATATTCATTAAGATTTCAGCAAAACTTGGCACAAACCTTCTTAAAAAATTCACCTGCCCCAAAAATGATTGTATCTCCTTTTTACTCCTAGGTTCTCCTACCTTCAAAATTGTAGTTACCCTTTCAGGATCAATTTTTATTCCATCTTTAGATATTATATGACCCAACAACTTTCCTTCTTCCAATGCAAAATTGGACTTCTTTGGGTTCAATGATATACAAAATTTCCCGCACTTCATGAAAACTCTCTCTAGATGATGCATATGTTCTCTGTCATATTTTGAATAGACTGTGATATCATCCATGTAAATTACCACAAAATTCTCAATTTCTCCTACAAAATCAATGTCCATAGCTCGCTAGAAAGTAGCTCCTACATTCATTAAGCCAAAAGGCATCTTTACATACATAAAAGTGCCCCAAGGTGTAGTAAATGCAGTTTTTTCTTGATCTTCAGGCAATACTTTGATCTAATTATAGCCAGAAAAACCATCAACCATTGAAATTCTCTCAGCTCCAACTACTTTCTACAATATACGATCCATCTTTGGAAAAGGATAATTATCCTTCATAGAAACTTTATTTAAATTCCAGAAATCTATACACAGTCTTATTTCTCCGTTATTTTTTCTAACAGGAACCAGATTTGCAACCCACTTTGAAAATCTTAGAGATACAATGATCTTGGCATCAAATAACTTTTTAATTTCCTTCTCAATAATGGGAAGGAACTTAGGGTTTATGCTTCTGAGTTTTTTCTTGAAAGGTTTCTCCTCGGGTTTTATAGGAATAGTATGTTATATGATAGATGTATCATACTCCTTAAGATCTTCATAACTCCAAGCAAATACATCTGTATATTTTTTCATTAAATTCACATATTCTTCTTTTTCTTTTTCAGTCAAATTCTTGAATAATTTTATAATCTTAGGATTCTCTTCAGCTCCAATATTCCTACCTTCAACAGCATTCTCAACAGGATTTACTTTAGGATTCTTAGCAACATCATTTTGATCAAAAAGTTTTTCCAAAGGAATCAAACCTCTTGGTATAAAATTAATTTTTAATTGAATAATATCCTTTCCTCCTAAGGTTCCCTTTAACTTTTCAGCGCCCTCCTTTTCTTTCTCAGGTTCTTCATCATCTTGAAAGCTCTCACCATCATCATTTTCGGTGTCAATATGAGTATCTACAAATTCTCCTGATAGTTCTAAGAATCTTCTGATCTGCATGTCATCTTCGAATACCTGCCAATATTTAGAATTATCGAGAATAGACAGTCTATTCACAATGTCCACCTATTATTCTTTCTAACCAACAATAGGGGTTTTAAATTTTCTAGCAGCTACTGCCAAAGAATCTGCCACAGTATTTTCATGTCTAGAAACCACTTGAATTGTGTGCTCTGTAAAAAAGTTACCAATCATATCCCACACTTCGTTCCTATAAGCCCTCATCCGAGGATGCCTGGTTTGATAACTATCATTCACTTGGTTTATCACCAATTCTGCATCTCCTAAAACGTTTATCCTTTGCACTCCCAAATCTTTCAAAGCATGCAACCCCAGTAATAAAGCTTCATATTTTTCTACATTATTGGTGCATTCAAATGTTAATTTATATGATAAAGATTTGAAATCCCTAAGGGGAGAAATTATATACACACCAGCTCTAGCACCTATTTTTGCAGTAGATCCATCAAAGTACATAGTCCACAAACCTTTCCTTTTTTGTTTTGCCTCCAAAGCATCGTGTTCCATCATCTCTTCTTTCTTATTTTCTTTAGAATTCTCCTGGAATGTGGCTTCTAAATCATATGGGACAGTATCATTAAAGAAAATAGAAGACCCCAAATCAATATCAACAGCATATATATGATGAACTTTAGGTTTATCTTGACTGCTCACTACATAAGGAGTTCTTTTTTCACTATACAACCTTCTGATCCCATCTTGAACAGGAATCATAGCATATGACATATCCATTTGTAGACTACCTTTCAACTTTGAAGTCCAAGACCTTGACAACAATACCCCAAATTTAGGTGGAATATCTGCTACTACCACATCCATGACTATAGTTTTAGATGGAAATTTATTCAGAGTCACCACCATATCTTTAATTAGACGAAGACATTTTACTCTTCTAGAGTCAAAGGATTTCAAACATTTATAGGGTCTTGTCACTTCCAATCCCAAACTTTCAACTACTCCCTTCGGCATTAAATTATGTGATGAACCTGAGTCTAGCATAGCATTGTGGACCACCATATCATGCACATTCAAAATCAAATAGAAAGGAGGGACTTCTTCATCTTCTAAATTTTCAACCTTTGACCCAAATGAAATAGTAGGATTATCATCATTCAACTCTTAAATATCAGATTGCAATTCTTCTTGACCTTTGACTATTTTTGTTATAGTATTTCTATATTCATTGTTTCTCAACAACTCGTTAAATGGAACAGAAATTTTTAACTTTGAAAGCTCATTTTGCAAATTAAAACTAGAACCAACTCTTTCTACATCAATCGAGGACACTTACTTCATTCTTTTGTCTCTTTGTATCTCATTTTCAACTTCTTTATTTACAAAATACTCTTTTTGCACTTCTTTTCCCTTTTCTACATTTAGGGAACTTGTGGAAGGTTGGTTTGGATTATCCTTCCCCTTATTTATGAAAACTTCCCTATTTCTCAATCTAATTTTTCTCTACACATCATCCATAGCATGTAAGTAACCCCTTTGATACTGTTATGTCTCCCTTTCAAACCCCTCATTTCCACCTTCCTGTTCAAACATGTTATGTTCTTCTTCGGTAAGATATATCTCTGAATCTAGTTCTCCAAAAAGATGAATTTCATTTTCCATAGGGTCTTCTTCATCGATGACATAATTCTCAGGAAATGGTGGTCGAACTTGCTGTTTTTCTTGATTTCTTGGATTTCTCATGTCTCTCTGCCTATTTTGTGGAAGAAAAGGAGGATTTGGTATTCTGAAATTAGGGTTCTTTATTTGAGGGTCGACTGTTTCTCTGTTGAACCCCCTATTATCCATAGTTAATATGTCCATCAACTTTTCCATCGTCTTCAACATCATTTCAAATTTGATATCATTAGTAGAATAAGAAGCAAAATGCAAATTTTCTTCCTTTTTCCTCCTATCAATATCTCTATGTTTCATTTTTCCACTTACCATCATATTTGCTTTCACTTCTAAAGCATCTGTAAACATTGTAGCAAGAGTCGTTGATTTTCTCTCCCTTAATGAAAATGAAAAATCATTGTCAAAGGCTCTAGCATAATGTAGTTTAGCAGCGACTGTAGAAGGTTTTATGTCTTCCGGAATAGAATTATAAACCCTCATGAACCTGCTTGAAAATTCATGAACAAATTCGAAACCGCCTTTTTGGGACTGTTATACTGAGACAAGAGCTGTAAAGGATTCTATTTATCATCCAATTTATCTAGAAATGTATTCCGGAAAGCCTGAAAATTCAATATAGACCCATCTAGAAAATCTTTAAACCATTTCTTTGCCTCACCTGATAAACTTTGAGCAAATAACCGCATTTTAACATCTGCATAATCAACTTCTTCTAAGTCGATGAAATCTTCAAACTTAGCCACATGTTGCTTTGCAGTTATGTCACCTTCTCCATCAAATAAATAAATTCTTTGGGAATAATTATGAGGAAGGTCATGTAATAAAGCAAGCAAACACAAGGGAGCAAATCTGGCTGCCATTGGTCTAGGTGGGTTCAAAGGAACTGAAGACTTTTGAGAATTTTGAACATCAAATGTTTCAAATTTTGTAGTTTGTTGTAAATCTCTCTAGAGGGAATCCAACAAATAAGATTCTAATCTACGAGAATTAAATTCGGTATTCTTAAGATTAGACTCATATTTAGTTTTCAACAAACTCCTTCCAACATTAACTTCCCATTCTGGATCAAAAATATTAGGAGAATCTTGAGAAGATGATTCACCAAACAAAGGAAAATCTATTTTTTCTTTATCTTTTTTCTTAAATAACCTTTCTGGATCTTCCAAACTTTTTAAGACTTCAGTGTAAGAATTATCTCATGTGTGTCTTCTTGAAGCTAAAATGACTCAATATTTGAAAAGTTTTACAATGGAATCACCAAGGCGAATATACAACCTTTTCTAATAATAAAAATTCCTGTTTTCCCATAGAAATATTTCTTCAAGCTCTGTTGTTCTCCCCAGGGCAGATTTGCACTTTCATCCTCGGCAACGGCGCCAATTTGTTAACACTCAGAATGTACCCAAGTTGCAAAGGTAAATCCCAAAGGTAACAACAAAAACCACTTTAGAAAGAAACTGGCTTTTATTTCTAGAGAGGGATCTCTCAAATATAGATTTAACAAGGCCAAGTATAAATCAACACTCGAAAAGTATACAAATGGTTGAAACAATAGACATAACCATTGGGAAATGGAGTCACATATACATAAAGATATCACAAACACATATGCGTGATATTTTTATCAAAGGCAAGATAACCACTCAATTACAGTCGTTAGTTTGGTTCAGGTGGAAAAGAAGAAATAAAGAACAGTCCATCAATACAGAGCATGAAAGATGAGTTCTATATTAAATTTAGAAGAAACATTTATAGAATACCTAAAACAATGGTCAGAGCATAACCAATATGAATTCCAACCATTCAATACTACGTTTCAGATACGAAGGAAACAAAATGGAGTCTAACACTGGAAAAACAATTACAAGGAGGAAGAAATACAGATTGTAATGTAAATAGCATGAGAATATCTGATAACCCACACGCATGCATCTTTTTTATTAAAAAGTATATGTCTTCAAAAAAACATTCATCAACAAGAGGGAACTTGATATTGGAATATTTCTTGAAAGCCCCAAAGTGTTCTTCTTCTACATGCAATCTTTGTCTCATATATTCCAATGCAAAAATATTGGGAGTAAGGAAAGCGGGAAGCCTATCAGGCTCTCCAGTAAAACCATATATTCTCAAAACGGTGAAGTCCTTATACAATAACCAATCTCCAATCCTATCCTCAGACGAGGATTGCATCATGCTCTTCATTTCTTCCAATACTCGTAGTAATACATCATCAAACAACATTTTATATATTTCTGACATGATAGAATTTGCAAATTCAAGCATATTGATTTGCTTGGGAAAATATGAAGAGAATATAGTACTCAAGAACTGCAATTCAGTGAAATTCGAACATAGTAACACGTTCAGTAAATATGTTTGAAACTTGAAAAACCTGACTTTTGGAAACTCACTCAATTGGAGATGTATAGCTTCTGCTAGATATTCGTCTAAACTGAAGACATGAACTGACTTAGACTCAGAACTAGTCAAACTCATTTTTAATAAGAAGCCCAAGATGACTTCATTGACATGACAGTCATCATCTAGAACCAAGACCTAACAAACTAAACACACAACCAATTGAACTTCATCCCTAAAAATGTGAACATGATATGGCAGAAAGAGACCATCCAGTGACTGAACCTCATTAAGAATGCTAGAAAAGAATTGAAAATGAACCTCAGTTTCACAATTTTTGTACATTTCAGCTAAAATGGACTCGTTTACAGACTCACGACTATCGGGGTAATTGTCGGGCAAATTTAGGTTTTCATGGATGGCTTTTGCATCAATTTTACACAATATCTTAGATGTAGAATGAATTATAATAAATCTCTCAGAAGAAGAATAGTTAACTGCACACCACTCGACAAACTTAGGAAAATGTAGGGTCTTCTCAATGGAAAAATGATACAGAAATGATTTACAAGCATTTAAAATGTCATTTCCCTGCGAATTGTATCACCATAATCTTTCTTTGATAACAGATGCACTTCCCATAGAAAAGAAAGGATCATATACTCCTCTATTCCTGTCAACCAAGTATTCTTCTCTCTCATCCAGAACTCAGTTAAACCCTTGTAAACCTTTCCTTTTATCCATAATACAGAAAAACAACGGTAATTCTGTGGATGAAGTTCAAGTATTCGGGACTTACCTGCTATTGTAACCGCATATACTCGAGGTTGATTGTTAAAGGGTGGCAAGCAAGCAGTTCTTTTCATTCATCTAGCATAATAAAAAATAATTCTTCAAACAAGTCAACTCTACTTATATAGAAGACCACTCCAAAGGCCCCCTTTAGTGGTTTCCCTCAAACTGCTTTTCCCTGCGGAATGCACCACAAACTACTATGTGTACCACGGTTTCCATTTTGTGACCACTTTTCTTCTCCAACCATCGCGCAACTCCATCTTCTGGATCCGTTGATGATCATCGATTCATTTTCCCTTTTTTTCCCAGCTGTCGGATAATCCTACATGTACCCATTCTGCTGAGCTCCTTTGTTTTAACGAACGTGCAAGTTTACACAGCGCGCTTCACATTCATCGTCGATTTCGTCGAGCTAGATTTGTGACCGTTGATCTTCGTATCTTTTTAACTATCTACATATGTCCTTGTCCTCCACGCATCTTCATAGAGCGGGTATATCATAATCCATCGATCTCCATTTCCTTGCTCTACACCGTTGGATCATGTGATAATTTCATTGCTTACGTGCCCTTTATCATACTTTTAGACCATTATATTTAACTAAATTTTTCAAGCAACCATTATTTCTCTTTACCATGGTCTCTTTGACCCTTTGCTAGGTAGAGGTGTAAACACATAGTATGCTAATGGTCTTCATGTTGGCCATCCAAATGTGCATAAATCCTCGGTGTTCAAGTTATGTCCTCTACCATTGGTTCTTCTTGTCAGTTGTGCGAGAATCCATTAGTATTATTGTTACAATATCGAGCATAATGGGGCCCTTGGAATTTCTATCATTTGATTTGCAACAGAGAAATATTGGCTCCTCCATTTGCTACTGGTATGTTAGTATTTGGTGCTAGTACATTTGGTTTTGTATCTATCTTGTTGAAGTTCTTAATGGGTGAAAAATTGTTGTTCTATTTTCTATCAAGGTGGTGGGTTAAAACCCGGTTTGCGTCTGTTCGAGAAGTTCCTAAACATGCCTTGACTTCTATTGATGTTTTCCTACCTAAGTTGTCGATGTTCATATAAAATCCTAGCTTTGTGTAGGGTGGTGTCCATAGTTTTAGGCATGTCAAATTCTATTCTCTCTTGAAAATTGGGAGAAAGACATCCTAAAAGCTATTGTATTTTCACTTTCTCATCCTTTATGTATGGTATGTAGTGTAACCGATCCAAAAATATGTCAATGATAGAATCCATGGTCATGTAACCCATCATTAACTAGTGAAATTATTTCACCTTCTTGTCGAAGAATCTTTCAGACAAGTATGTTTGCTGAAAATTTCTGCGAAAGTTACTCCATCGGATTTATTTTACCTCTTCTTTCTTGGTATGCTTTAGGTCTCTCCACCATATAGCTAATTTTCCATTTTAATTATAGATTTCTAGATGAAATTTCATCTCACTAGAGTAGTTGTGTACTTGGAAGTATTTGATCATACCTAGAATCAATTCTTCATCTTTCTCCCTCGTGTTCATCTCTCCTTCATAAGTTAGGTCTCCTATGTTTCTGAACTCTCCTTGGAGGTTGTCATCATTTCGTCGTTTCTTTCTGTAAGGATAAAGGGAAGTATCGCTAGAAATAATAATATTTTCCTGGAGGTTCAAGTGTGTGTTCTCCGTTTCCTTCTTCTTTTTATCTGCTCCCCTGTTTATGATAAAACTCTTTCTTAAACTTGTTCGTTGAATACGTAGGTTGTCCATGTGGGATTCCTCTGGTCATGTTCCATAGTAAAGATTCATTAATTGCTTGGTTCTCTTTTCTTTCATTCATATTATCATCCTTGAAGCTCTGTAAGTCTTCTTGTAGACTTTGTATGGTTTTCAGTATATCAAAATTTAATCCAACCACTAGTTCTTCTTCCCGTGTGGGGGTAGTTAGTTTTCGTTGCTAATTATCTAATTTGTCCTTTGAATCCTACAATATAAAAATTTTAATAACAAATAACTTCCTGTTAGTTAACAAGCTTTCAAATATAATTTATTTCTACAACAAATGTTTTGTAACGCCCATTAGGTCTCAGAGTGTTTGAATGTGGGATCTGATACCACTTGTAATGTCCCTAAAATTTGAAAAAAAGTATATTATAGGATAGTTAAATGCTACATTTCAAGGACATTTTTTTAACTTCCCTGGAATGTATTTGAAATGTCCCCAAAATTTGAAAATAGAAAAACAAATTATTAGGCTAGCTAATTAGTACCTAAAGTGGACATTATCTTAACTGGTGCAGAATGTGTCATACTTTTTTCACTGAATTGAATTGCCATAAGCTATTATTACCTTCTTCTAGATGTTTTCCCTGATGTGGTTATTAATGTACTTCTATGTTATTGTTATGTTACTTGAATCCAAATTAGATGGTTATGTTGTTCATTGATTGCTTCTTCTCATGGATTTACGTGTATGTGTGTACAGTTATTTGCATACTTATTGTTTATATGTTTTGGCTGCTGGTTTATGGAAAATCCTCATTTAACTTGTATTTTCAAGGGGTGGAGTGGCAAGACTTGTATCCCTTGTAGAATAACCTAGAGAGGTAACAGGTTTTACTTCTCGCTATAGGGTTTAATTTGTTCATATCGAACTAATGCATCTCTTCTTTGTGCTAGTGCGCAGGTGACGGAATACTTGTGGTGACGGTTGAAAACAAAGGAATACTACCTATGACGAGCTTCTTTATTGCTTCTCAAGACAACAAGACTAAAATCCTATCCTAGCATCTCTTATTATAGTGGTTAGTGTTTATTGTTTACGCATAGTTGGGTTATTTTTACCTGTGTCTATATTGGTTACCATTATTGTCTAAGTGTTTAACACCTTACGTTAGCTTAAACCTGTGCTTATCATTTATATGGTTTAATTTTTATTGGATAAGTCTTATGTTTTTAAATATTATCCCTATGTTGATTAAGGTTTTTTATGTAATGTTGAAGCTATATTATTAGCCATTCATGGCATATTACATCTGCCATGAATATAGGATTTATCCTAAGTCCATGATGCCATTGATGGGGTTTCTGAATTGCATGGAAATCAAATGTCAAAACTTGTTTTTCAGAGTTTTATGAACTATAGAATTTGGTTTGGAAATATATGTAGTGGTGTACAGGGTGACAGAGTTAATGCGCCTTTGGAGTTGGGGGTCTCAAGCCCTAAGCTTGTATTTTCCTGGATGCATGAGTCACTTGCACTTTTGTTGGGTGAGCTCTGTTCGGATCTCGCGTTTATATCATGGCATGATTTCTAGTTTTGTGACTGTGTGTTGAAGGTATGTCCTTTATTCAGGATTTGCATCGCCTGTTTCTTTGTTGTTTCAGTTTGGAGGTTTGGCATACTCCTCATCCTTTGTTGTCCTCTGCTCGCAGGTTGCAATCCTTCACTACTTAGTTCATGGGTCTTCCAAGTGGCCGACACATTACCCTTCATGGTAAGCCCTGTTACAAATAAGTTTAAAACTTATTCCTCTACGTATGGTGTTTTGGGAAGAGATTCAAGCTAGTCGTTTGAATGTATGCATGGTTTGGTTTAAGGTTTTCAATTGGATGTGGGACTATTTGTAAATGATGTAAAGAATCATGAGATGCATATATATTTTGGGATTTTTGTTGGGTTTGGTTCCATCAGGATGAGACTGATGTGACTTGGCTCTGTAAATAAATTATTAGTTGACAGCATTAAATTTGTGGCTGTGGGGGTTTACTACAAACTCTGCGTTTTGTTTATAATGTGGGGTTTTTATAAGTGGTGGCAACACCATTTCTCGTAATGGTGCATTGTCTTTGGAAATGCGTCTATCTAATTAGATTCTTATTTGGGTATTTTAGCAGAGTTGTTTCGCTTTAGAGCCATGCCAAAACTAGGAATGGAATTCTTGCCATTTAGCTCGACGACTGTGTAAGATATTGGTTAAATGTTGATTTATAGTTATTCATTATGTTTATTTTCTTAGTTGTATATTTACTTGGAAAATGGCTGGGAATATGGTAATTAACCATATGAAATGAATGTCGTTGTTATGCTTACTGTAGATAGGGGTTTAATTTAGGGTTTATGTTAATGTATTACTCTTTTGTTTGATGGAAATGAGCCATGAAATGGATACAACATATGTATTGGGGTTTTGATATCTATGTGGAGAAATGTTAAATGTTTTACAACGCGTATATTTGATTCATGGAAAAGTTGACAAAACAATGGTTTCAATCTGTAGTTAATTCTTATGGTATTAAATTTTTATAACGTAGACTATGCATATTAATTATGAGTTATTAGAGTGTTTCAAGACGCTTGTAGAGAATCCTACATAATTCGATGTTGGTTGCGCTTCTATGTATTTTTAAGTTTTTAAGTCGGGAGCCTCGCAAGATTCAATCATAAGCTACTTTGGTTGTAAATGATATGTGTCTAGATGATGTTTTGGTTTGGTATGATTTCCCATGGGATTTGATCCTGTGACCTCTTGATTGATAAGATATATGTTAATGAGTTTTGTAAATAAGTTAGGGTTGATTTATTAAGTGGTGTCACGTCCTCTCCCATCCACCAAAGAGAGAGAGTGACCGTAGTGCCATATAATCAAGGAAATCTAATCCTCATGAACGTAAGATAAAATGCATTGGAATAAAAACATACACATATGCATAAATTATTAACATACAGCAGAAGAAAAATAGATTCCATTCAAGCATTTAACATGTTCATATTAATCCATTACAGAGAAAAAATAGACAAGAGATAATTATCTTGAAAGATTATTGTCTCACAACCAGCTATGTCATTGCAACGTTCCATCCAACCATAGGCCAGTGTGCTCAATAATATCTCAGCAACACTACTACCCTAAGTTGGGCATGATTTCCACAATGAATAAGGGAACACTAGTAGGATCATACATAGCTAAAGGTATATAAGAATTCATCCAAACCAAGCACAGTTGGGTTTATCAGGCTGCTAGGGAGGTGGAAAGTTTAATTGCTAAGCTAGTGGCCTCAATCACTCAGCTATGGATACTTGCACCATATCTGGCTTGACTTCTAAACATCTACACACCCAACACAAGGAAGAATTCCCTTCTCGGCTAAACATAACCTCAGGATATTCCTTCCCTTCGAGTGCTATTTAGGGTGTGCAAAGAAGAAAACCAAGCCCTCTAGATCTGTCTATGAGGTTCCTTCATACAATAGATTTATCAAGCTAGTTCAGACCCAATTCCACTCCCAACTATTTTAGATCGAAGTAAAAAATGCACACACAACAACATACAAAATTATGGGTGGAAGAAAAACGACTTGGGATCCAAAAATGAATTTGCAGCTGGGGGAAAACAACCCTGGTAGAGAAATTGAATTTCAAGAAACATTTTATGGCTTCATGTGGGAAAAAAAGACTCCCCGAGTCCCTAAATTGATGGATTTGTACCCAATTGGTTGTCCAACATAGAAAACACGAAATTCCCAACCATGGGAATGTAGAAACAACACAAAAACACCCAACACAGATCCCAACCACTGAATGTCAACAAAACCGCTTCCCATCCATGGGAAAAATGAAGAACACTGCAAAAAAATCCATGGAGAATGCACAACAACTCCAAAAATGTGGGAAGACAACAACATGAGTGCATGAGGGAATGTGCAAACCGTTTTAGGTTTTTACTTGCCTAAGGAGTCAAAACATGTTTTCAAAAAATGGGTGGTCTTCCAAATTCAATTTTTTTCCCATACTCTTCCCACTCCCATGCAATATCTACTTCAACCAATTTATGGAAAAATTAATTGATTGGGAAAAGACAAGAAATGGGTAGTTGACAGTTTTGATGGGTTCTTCATTTGACATTTGGATTTTCCCCATTGACCCAAAGGTTTGAATATCCCCCCCTTATTGTTAAGAAATCATACCCCCATGTCATTATTTGTTGCATTGACATAGCTGGCTATGGGTTTTTAATTAAATTGCATATTTACATGATGTCCAAAATTATAAAGTGTTGACTAGCACAAAATACCACCAACATTGATTTTAATTGTTGAAACATAAAACACTTAACTGATGGTGGGGATTTTTCCTATAGATCCACACCATGATTAATTACAATATATACATCATATACATTTTTAATGCAAACGGGGTCAAAACCAAGGTGTTACATGTGGAATCTCTTGTAAGATATGATTTTATGTTAAGAAGTATATAGAACGGGGATTTCACTTAGTGAACATCTCACGTAGGATGTGCGATCGTGGGATATTAAAGAATACCCTTAATTTCCAGAGATAATGACCCAGACTCTTTTTGTTGAAACCGCCTCCCAATACTTAAAACCTCCTCCCCACCCCTTTTTATACCTCAATACTTATAAACCACCCTACCCACCCCCGCCTTAAATGTCTCATCCCCTCCAATACCTGCAATATATTGGTTCAATTTTTAATAATTTCAAAACCCACAATATGAACTAACATGATAGGATATTGGTCAACAAGTGAAGCCTCCATGGTATATAGTGTGATGAATGAGGCGCTTGTTCCTACATACCTTACAGGTTTCGATAGCTTAGCTTGATATTTGATACTATTGTATGATAATATGGAAATGGTTTGGTTATAGTTATTTTTTTATAATATTTTATTTAATGTGATAGTCATTTATATTTATGTTATAATATTCTTCTTAGTGATTAGGCTAATACTATAGACAATAATTTGGTTTATTTATATTTAATATAATCCTACTCGCAATATGAAATATGCCAGCAGAGATAAGATATAGGCTTTTTTTTCTTTTAATTAATTCTAGGTTTTGGAACTTGAATTTGTAGACATGAAATAAATTGTATAAATGAACTAGAAATCAAATCCCTTAAATTAATATACATGAAAGGAATTGCAGAAATGAAATAAAAAATAAAACCCTTAAATTAATAGACATGAAAAGGAATTGTAGAAAATATAACCTAGCTTATAGTGGACAATTACTAAATAATCATTAAGAATTAAATCTATTCCAAATAGAAATATTGGTGTAGTTTACAAGGGAAAAATGAAGAACCCCATACCTGCAAGAGGAAGTTTTTTCAATGGATGAAAACCTGCACAATCAAATACCCAGTATTAACAAGTTTAAAGACATATCTAACTTATGTATAGATAACTGAATCACTTGGGAAATACCACACATTCCACCCAACCATGACTCAGAACCATTCCTAGTTTAAATCTAGATCCCCTCGAGTTGGTCCAACTTGCAAGTAGCTTAGATCTCCTAAGGTAAGGCTTCCCTATCTGGGATATGGGTTCTGAATTAATTCTCATTTTTCCTCTTAGAAAAAATGTTCTCTAAGAACTCTCATGAGAATAGTTAGGTATATTTCTGAATCATCAAAATATAAAAGATCCCCAAGCCTCTCTTTGGCTTGGGTTTCTATAGGAGACTTTTCAGTCAAAGGGGTAGTTAAATCAAGAATAATTTGATTTATTGATTTAACCCTTTTTATTTAATTTAGGTCCTTTTAATATTTAACTTAGGAACTTTTAAATAGTTCCTATTTGGACTCTCGTAGGTATTTTAATATTTAATTATCATTAGTAATAACAATAATATATGGAGACTTTCTTTATTTCTTATAGATATTAGTATTATTACTATGCTTACTCTTTATACATATCATGTATAAATTATATACTTATATATATATATATATATATATATATATAATTTGTTAAAATTTTGTCCTTAGGTATCATATNTTAATAAGGCCTTCAGGTAAGGGTTAAGTCAACTAGGTCAGGAAACTCTAAACCTCCTAACATGTTGGATTCCCTCGTATAACATGGTAGTTCTTCAGTACTTTATGAGATACCAAAATTGTAAATTTCATTTAATAACTTAAAAATAAGTCACATGAGATCAATCATTTATTCGAGTCATTTTCACTCGACATATTAATTCTTTTTAGTAACTTCTAGTGCTTATCTCGAGCCCATACTAAATAGTAAAAATAGGGAGTTACAAACTTAGTGCAATTTTAGATCTCCTCGCTCAACACTAATGCTAGGATGTAATTGTAGGATACACCTAGGGATACAATGGCCAAGGATCCTATGTTCCATAGATTATGCTCAACATCAACTAGGAAGGCTCCAGGGCTTGTGCTAAACACTTCCAATTTTAGCATTTCATGTACTTCAGATCTTCATGCTCAACACAAAGGTTTTTATATCTCATGTGTTCCAGAGCTTCTCGCTTAACAAAAATATAAACACTCATGTGATCCAGAGCTTCTCTCTCAACAAAAACATCAAATACCCATGTTCTCTGGATCTCCTTCCTCAACAAAAAACATCTCATCAATTAAGTACTTTATGTTCCATGCCCAACAGATGAAATCATACATAAAATATATGTAATTGTATTACACCCAATATATCAAAAAAATCATCATGTTAATATGCAATGGGGTCTTAGACCCAATATACCAACTAAACATCGAAGTAATATCATAATCAATGGGGTTTATGCCCATAAGTGTTACGTCAAAAATTGGGATATTACATCCCCCCTGCATAGAAAAACACCATCACTGGTGTTCTTGGGACTCAAAATGAAATCATGAAGCAAGGAGGGGTAAGCCTTTCTTACGGTAGCTTCATTCTCCCAAGTAGACTCATCAACCTCAAAGTGCTTCTATTGCACTTTCAACTAGACTATGGTGCACTTCTTCAGCTTCACCTCTCCCTTGTCCAGTATATGAAGAGGTTAAGGGGAGAAATCCCCTTCAAGTTCCACCTATAATAAGGACCAATCAATCACATGTTTAGTATCATAAAAATATTTCTTTAATAAAGATGCATGAAATACATTAATGAGTCTTATGTGAGCGGGTAACGCTAGTTCATATGCCACTGGAGCTCTCTTCACCAGTATCTTAAAGGGTACAAAAAACCCAAGTACTAACTTACCACTCCTTCCTAAGATCAACGAGCTTCATTTTATTTTACTTTCAAGTAAACATGGTCCCATATTTCCTAATATTTATCTTTTCTTTTCTTATCCATGTAGATTTTTTGGAGGTCTTGTGCTTCTTTAAGGTTCACCTTGACCTTGGTAACCATTTATTCCAAGTGCTTTAGTAAGTCAGGCCCTAACATGAGTCGATCCACTTGGCTATCCCAATTAATGGGTTTCCTACACTTTCTTCCATAGAGTACCTCAAAGGGACTCATCTTAGTGGAATTCTAGTATCCGTTGTTATATGCAAACTCTGCAAGATGCAGGTAATCTTTCCACTTGGTGGGGTTGTTCATGACATACATCCCAATCATGTCCTCTACAATCATGTTTACCCATTCGGTCTTCATGTATGTATGTAGGTGGCAAAAAGTACTAAAGTTTAGCTGCATCTCTAAATCGAAGAATAAGGATCTCCAAAAGTTCCTAGTAAACTTAGTATCTCGATATAAGATGATTTCCTTGGGTATGCTATGCAATCTAAATATCTCCTTCAAGAATATATCGACAATGTGTATTGCCTTGTAAGTCGACTTCACTGGATTGAAGTGTGTTTCTTTTGACAAATTTTCAACTACTACAAAGATAGAATCATTTTGATTCTTAATCTTAGGTAGACCTGTGATAAAATCCATACTAATGACCTCCCACTTTCATTCTCAAACGGGTAATGGATGCAACAACCCCAAAGGATGTTGGTGCTCAAATTTGACCAGATAACATTTTGGAGATTTTTCAATAAAGAACACTATGTCGGCCTTCAACTCAGGCTAGAAAAATTGTTTGTTAATTGTGGATACCATCTTTTGATATTTTGGATGCCCTAAGTAGGGTGTCTGATGAAATTCCATGATGATTCTGGACCAAATGTCCCCTCCTTCTAGAATGTACAATCTCTCCTTGGACCATAGAAATCCTATTTCGTCTACCTTATACTCTTTTTGTTGTTGAAACAACTTGTTTTCTTAGACCTTCTTGAGGGTTTCAACATAGAAATGGTCAACTCTGTTGGTCGTTCTAATCCTCTTGTGTAAATTTGAACTAGTTTGACTTAAAGTCACCTCATATATCATATGAGTTCAGCGGCTTAAAGGATCAACAATTTTGTTCTATTTTCCCTTTATATGGCTTGCTTGGCATTCATATCTAGTTTCTCAAATAAATACTTTAGACTCATATTGTCTATTTTCAGAAGGAATTTATTTCCCATGAGGTAGTTTCTCCATGACTTTAAGGCATGGATGATGGCCAATAACTCAATATCATGAGTGGGGTAGTTTTGTTCGTGTTATTTTAACTTCCACGATTCATAACATATCGTGTAATCATTCCGTAAGAGGATTCCTCTGAGTCGTTCCTTGCTTGCATCCGTACAAACAATGAAATCCCCATCGCGATCTACAATTCATAGTATCGGCGAGGTCGTCAAAAGATGTTTAATCTTTTGAAAACTTTCCTCTCACTTGGTCATCCATAAGAATTTGTTTTCCTTCTTTTCCAAAGAGGTCATGGGACAAGCTATCCTTGAGAAGTTATCAATGAACTTCCGGTAATAACTAGCTAATCACAAAAAGGATCTAATGTTGGTGACACTAGTAGGGGTAGGCCAATATTCTATAGCTTTAATATTCTCTCGGTCCACAACTATCCCCTTCTTGAATATGATGTCACCGAAGTACTGTATCTGTGGTTTAGAAAAATCACATTTTCCAAACTTCACGTAGAGATGGTGTTCCTGTAACACCTTATCACTATGCGGAGGTGTTCCTCGTGTTCCTCCTTACTCATAGAGTAAAATAGGATGCCTTCTATAAAAAACAAAACAAATTTATCCAGGTATTTACTGAATATATTGTTCATCATACATATAAATTTCGCAGGTGCATTGGTCAACCCGAATAACATCACTACAAAATTGTAGTGGTCGTACCTTGTATGGAATGCGGTTTTGTGAATATCCTCCTCAAAAATCCATACCTGATGGTATCTGGATTGTAGGTAGATCTTGGAAAATACCTTGGCTCCTACTACTTTATCAAACAATTCATCGATCCTTGGGAGTGGGTATCGGTTCTTGATAGTCATTTTCTTAAGATTACGGTAATCAATGCATATACGCATCACACCATCCTTCTTCTTTAAAAAAAGTATCGGTGCTTCCTAAAGGGATACACTCGGTCGGACATATCCTTTCTCAATAAAATTCTGCAAATCCATTTTGAGTTCCACCAATTCTGGTGCGCTCATGCAGTAAGGGGATTTTGAATTCAGAACTGATCCTATTGTGAGTTCTATGGGAAAATATAAGTCTCGTTTTGGTGGTAATCCTGGAATTTCCTCAAAAAATACATCCTTAATGTCTATGATAACTGGAAAGTCGTCAATGATCTTTTTTCTTTCAACTTCTATTTCCTAGATGTTTATTGCAAAGAGTTTGTAGCCTTTCCTAACACACTTCTTTTCTTCTAAAGAAGATATCTCCCTAGTGGAAACTTTCTTAGGTATGCCTTGAATCTTTATTTGATTCCCTTGGATATATGTACACACAATTTTCTTATGTAATAAATCAATCCTGACATGGTGTTGTTCCAACCATTCCATACCAATAAGTATATCATATAATCCTAAAGGTAGGATGTTCAAGTTTAATCTAGTAGGAAAACCATTCAGGTTTACCTTGCAGTCTTGAACTATTTCTGAAACTTTTTGTTTTGTAACTGTGGCTAATTACACCAGCCAAGGTTTATCATGTTTAACTTTCCCTAGTTTACATACATAAACAATTTTGGGCGATACATAGCTCCAAAACGTACTGGGGTCAATCAGTATTGAAACACAAGTGTTTAAGATATTTCCTTCTATCTCAACCATAGTAGCGTGATGGTATTCCTGTCGGCCATCCAAGGATGCATAAATACGTGGTGTTCCAGCTATGTATTCTACCATGGGTTCTTCTTGTAAGTTGTGCAAGAATCCATTGGTCTTGTTATTACAGTCTTAGTCATAATAGTATGCTTGGCATTTTGAGAATTTTATTTGCAGTGGGGAAAAGTTGTCTCCCCATTTGTTCTTGGCTTGTTATCATTTGGAGCTGGTACATATGGCTTTCTGTCTATTTTCTTGAAGTTCTTGTTTGCTGGAAAACTATTGTTCTATTTTCTGTAAGGTGGTGGGTTGAAACCCAGTTTGTAGTTGTCTAAGAAGGTCCTAGACATGTCTCTACTTTTGTTGATTTTATTTTGCCTCAGTTTTCCATGCTTAGAGAAAATCCTAGATTCATGTAAGGCAGTGTCAAATTTTTTAGTCATGTCAAGTTCAATCCTTTCTTGGAAGATGGGAGGAATACATCCTAAAAATTATTGTATTTTTTACTTTCTTGTCCTTGATGTATGGAACATAATGCAACAGATCAAAAATATGTTAATAAATGCATCCATAGTCATGGAACCCGTTCTCAATTCATGAAACTCTTTCAATTTTCTATCGACAAACCTTTACGACATATATTTCTCCTACAAAATCTTGTGAAACTTACTCCATTGTATTTCCTTGAACTCAAGTTTCTTGGTATGCTTCAAGTCTCTCCACCATCTAGTTGTTTTTCCTTTTAATTTATAGATGGCTAGATAGGATTTCATTTCACTAGAGTAGTTATGAACTCGGAAATACTTTCTCATACCTAGAAGCCACTCTTTATCTTTCTCCCTGTGTTCATTTCTCCTTCATAGGTTGGGGTTTTATTTTTCTGAAATTCCCCTAGAGATTTGAATGATTTATCTTTTTATTTATGCATGGATAAAGAGAATAATCACTAGAAGGACTGTGATAATATCCTTCTAGAGGTTCATGGGTAAGTTATTCTTTTCCTTCTTCTCTCGGGCTTGTTACAGCTGATATTACCTCACATGGTTGATCACACATTTATGGTCTTCCCTATCCCTCTACATACTCTTTAGACCCCATGGACCAATATTGTACCTTTTATGTTTCCAATATCACCCCTAAAAACAACTATTATTTGTTGTACATGACTTTTAATCCCTTTCTCAGGTATATACACTGATATTGACCTCAAACCTGCGTACATCGATATGTGTGCATAATTCTAAATATTTTTGGATTTTTCCTTGATGTGTGTCAAAACTACTTGACTCTTGGCCTTCCATATGCCCCACGATCACTTGGATATGACCCTCTATTAACCCTTTGGAGTGATATATAAGGAACCCCTTGGATACATTGAAGAGGAGGAATTGAAGAGCAAGGAAATTATAGTCCATTGTTGTTGTAGATTTCTTATACTTGAGTCTACATCTCTTTATCCCTTTGGAGCAATTTCTGTTCTTCCCAATCTTTCCTTTGCTTGTGAGCTTGATATTGAGAGATGGAGCATTGAATTGGTGGAGGCCCAAGAGGAGGACTCAGTTTCTTCAGTTTGCAGACAAGTCAACAGAGGTTGTCACTTGTGTAATATATGATTTGATTAATAGAAATATCTTTTACTATCCATTTAATGTGCAATTGAATGAATATTGAATCCATGGATATGTTTAATTTTTTATACATTGATGAATATATATGCTAGAGTAGATATAACACCATATTATATAGCATGGTTTTCTTGTTTACTATTATTGAAAGTGAATTGCTAAAGCATATGGGATTGGAAAAATATTAATGGGGATCTACTTCAACCGTCTGAAATAAGGTACGACCCATGATCCCTTAGTATTAGATATTTGGTTTCTCTTGCATATGGGAAAGTATTAATTTCTATAATTTATCTGTTTTTTGTGGTACACCCCAAGCCATAGGAAGTTTCTCTATGTAATAGAATTGGCGACCATACTAGGGAGGTTCCTAGTTGTTTCTATTTGGGGATTTTTCAGTATTTAATGTACTAGAATTGCTTTGATTTCTCTGTTTCTATGTCGAGTCTAGGGAATGTTTTCCTGGTAGTGTCCTCAAGGAGTAAATTTTGTCTCAAGTTCTCTATTTACCTTATTTTCCCCTCTTTTTCCTCTTATACGTGGGTTTAGCTTTCACAATCGCATATACATGCAAGCTTTCCTAGAATTGTTGCATATATACGAAATTTTACTGAGAACAGTCGTGTATGACTTGATTCTTTGCTTTATTGGAAGATTAAGTGTTGCTGGGTGGTTTTGAATGATTGACGAGTCTTCTTGGATGCTTATGGAGTCTGTATCTACCCTATGTTTTTTACGAGAGACTATTTTTAATTCATTTTTAGAAATGTTCTTGTCATTCATTTTCTACCTGTTGTTTTGAGATTAGTGAATTAGGTCTCTTTTTCCTTGGTGCTTTGCTTGGCTTTCATTTGTGAGTGGTTGCATATTATTAGGGTTGTAGAGTCATCTTTTTTATTTTATATCTCATTTAATTCAAAAATAAAAAAAAATATTTTTCTTTTTGCATAGTTATGCATTGCTTGCATTTTGCATTAATATGGTACTTGCATTAGGTTTGCTTGGTGAATCTTAGTTAGATTTTCATATAGGAATGAGTGCATTTACATTTGAAGGAAATGTTTTGCACTTCACGTAGTAGCATACCCAGTTTTTATTCTAAACAATACATTTGCATTGATTGTCAGGTGTGCATTTTGCTTCATGTTGTGCCATAACACCATAAGTTGCTCGACCATTACCCTTTGAGTATAACATCTGACTAAAATCAACGGTTAATAAAATGAATTACTCACTTTTCATTTCTAGTGTGCATCAACAAAATTAGGTTTTAGGGTCTTGGAATAGTTCAATGTAAGTCAATTCTCTAATACCACTAAACAATAAAATTAGGTGTCTGTCCATGTGAGAGTGTGAAACCCTTGGTATAATTAGTGTTTATCAGGAGTTACACTGGAGTTAAGCATGAGGCAGTATGAGAAATTATTACTGGGATGACCCTTGATTGTGATTGATTAGCATAGGAAATATTTCCAGAATTGTATTCGTATTTGGGGTCCTTTGAGGTATTGTCTAGTACACCCATGGGGTACTAGTTGTGCTTTCAGGATTCAGGATTTTATACCGTGCTCATATGGTCAATGTAGCCTATGATTGTTTTCCTGAGCATTGATTATATTGAGGTGACCATAGTTTCCTTACCTAGGTTATCGAGGGGGTATTTGCAGAGGTTATTCTACAAGTGTCCTTGCTAGGTAGGCGTCGGAAAACACAATCGCTATATGCATTGAAGTTGAGGGCCATTATAATTTGTTATAACCTGCACTTGTTGTGTATGGGAGTATCAAGCCTCTCCAAGGTGAGACATACTTGCTTGATTCGAGAGCTCAGATATCCTACCCTTGGTTTGCTTGTGATTTGGATTTACATTTTTTTTAGCTATATGCTCTGTGCACACTAGTTTTCCTAGAATTGCGTAATTAGATTGAGTCTTTTATTTTTTGAGTCATTGTAGATTTGGGCATGGCGCCTTTCTAGTCTCGTTGTTTAGCAGGAATTCTGCCTTCCACGTCTCCTCCTCTTTCCGGAGAGAGAGCCAGATAGTTTGGGTGGACTACTTCTTACTTTGATTCACACACCATAGGAGATCATGAGGATGAGATTCCTAATATGTATTTCCCACCTCATGAGGTTGGGGAGGGTGATCCTACTAGCACATATGATCCACCACATGAATATCCTCCATGATCTGGTTATGATCCCACATTCATGGGTCACTGGTATTGGTTTCCAGGAGACAAGACTCACTATGAACCCACAAGCACTAGTAATGTTAGATATGGTATGCCTAATATCCTTGAGTTTGATCTAGTGTATCATACCGAGTTAGAAGTTGGCCCTGGAACTACGCCTGGGGGCACTTATATTCCTTTCCATGTGGAGAGGTTTGGGGGAACTAGTCACATTGCACCTTCCATCCCTATGGTGGAGGCATATTCACATTCTCATCTTAGGCCTAATTTTAGCCACCCTATTTGGATACAAGGAATGAAACCTGTGAACATTGGGAAGACCAATTACATTCCTTCACATGTCCCATCGTCTTCAAACCCTGTTCATTCAAATGCTTTTGTAACATCCCATCCTTTTCCTAATTCATGTGGGCCTTCGGGGCAGATTACCGCTACTAGGCATGTTCGTCTTGCGACTACTAACACTATAGTATCACAAATCCAAGTGTCTCATGTTGTGTCAGTTGGTCATATACATGTTTCTTGATTGTCTCATGGTCTAACTCATGGAGCTTGGCATATACCTAACTATAGACCATCTCATGGAACATCCCATGGAACACCTTATGGAGCTTCCCATGGACATTCATATGGACCATAGTATGGACAAAACTATCAACCATATGGTATGGGTATCAACAACATGCTTACTCTTATAATTATGGATTTGTTGTGCCTCATAATCAATGTACTCCATATCACAATGCTTCCAGGCATCCCGTCATGGGTCATATGGGAGGATGTTATTATCCCACTGGCCAAGGCCGTGGTGCATATAGCAATCAACCTTATATGAATCAGCACTACCAGGGAGCATGTCATCGAGCGGATCAACTTGGGATCCCTTTCCTTGTGACATTGAATTTACCTGATTTGTCGAGATTGATGAGTCATCTTGTGTCTCATATGGCCAGCAGTCCCTAGCAAGCTTCCTTCGGGCATTCCCAAGTTTGAAGGTAAGGCTGGTGAAGATCTTGGTGAGCATGTCACCACTTTCCACCTTTGGTGGTCTTCCAATTCCCTACATGATGAATCCATCCATTTGAGGATATTTCAATGTACCTTCACAGGTACTGCGACACAATGGTAGATATATTTACCTGGGGGGGGGAGACTTATGCTACATTTGATGACCTTTCCATGACTTTTCTTAATCATTTCCAGCTACTTGTACATTACGACGTCGATATCAAACTCTTGTCAACCTTTTGGCAAGACAAAGCCACACACATTTTGGATCATATTCAAGACCGGCGTAGAAGGAAATGATTAATTAAATCCTTTATACCACCAGAGTTTCTTCTTGAGTGGTTCCTCAATTCATTGTTACCTTACATCATGAAGGATGTTTCTACATTTGGAGTATAAACTGAGGACCAAGCTATCTTTAGGGATCAAGAGTAGGATTTGATCTATGCTCAATCCATACTTTTGTATGAGATTATCCCAAATGCTCCAAGATCCAATTTCGACCCCAAGATCAAACCTGGATCACATGCCGATGGTATTATTGGCTCCACAAGTACCAAACCTGCAGACTCGGTTATGAAATAAGTGAGCGAGTTATCGATTAACCAAGCTTCATTAGGAAAATCTATGGCTTTGTCTCAACCTACCCAATCAGCAAGTGTACTCTCCATGTAAACGTCGAACTTGAAAGGAAACCATCAGTCTAGAAGGAATAAGAAAAAAGGAAAAACTAATTGTAAGGGTGGGAATAAAAATGAAAAATGCTAATAGTAATGACAAGAACATTAATAATGTTGGGGGGGACAACCAGCCTAAGTGTAAGTTAAATTTTCCTTATAATTTGTGTAAGGACAATCACCTCACTCACTTGTGCCATTTTATGGAGGACGCCTTGAAGTTCATAGCACAGGGCCCAGCTGTGTTTACTAATCATTTGCCTAATAATAAAAAATATGAACTCGAGGACCGTTGACCCCAGTTGTGTGTCTAGTGGAAATCAAAACCTTCCGGAGGTCGTTCCTGGTCACAATTGCATCAACATGATGAGAGATACCAAAGTTATGACACATAAAAAATATTATGGTTCGTCAGAACCAGACCTTGGGAAAGAACCTTCCCCACCTAAGAGCCCTTTGAGAATTGAAAAACCTATGGATAAACCTAAAGTTCCACCTCGCATTGGTAAGGGAGTATTGAAATGCTGAGGACACAATCCTAATGCTCGAGCTTCCCGAAAATATTTAGTTGTCGAGGATTTGGACCAAAATCCTTGTGCGATGTCTGCATTAGAAGTGCTTTAGACTTTTCCTCCACAGAGAAAGGCCTTGTTTTATTCTCTCGGGGTTAGTGACGATAAATCTTATTCCATTATCAAATTTGAAACCATGGGAGTATAGCCTCATTTTCCTTACTACGTGTCTCTTTTAATTCATGTGGAGTGTCTCAACAACACCATCATTCTTATTACCATTGATGAAGGAGTTGCCACTTCCGTGATGTCTTTTTCTTGTTGGAAGGGTTGAAGTTCCCCCACTTTGTCTCAATTTGTGAACATGTTGATGGATTTTGATGGTAGGTAATTTTGGTCGCACGGTATACTTCCTTCTCTAGAGGTCCAAATGGGAGGGAAGACTGTCATGATTGAGGTCGAGGTGGTTGATGTTCCCCTTGACTACAATCTTTTGCTAGGTAGGAACTGGATGTACAATATGCAAGCCCTATATTCATCCCTATTTTGAGTAGTTTGGTTTCCATTTAATGGGAAGATCCTTACTATTGATCAAAATTAATTCCATAATCCAAGTGTTAATGCATCATCGGGAGCTTCCATCCCAATTATTGATCATTCTCAGCCAGCAACTGATAAAGTGGGTGTGGGTATGTATCCTTCTCTTATGGGAACCTTTAGTTGTCCTCTGCCTATACTTATGATTGGGTCTAGTTTTGGTGGGGTCTCAACCTCATCTAATTCGGTATCTTTCCCCCCTATTCATATGAGAGATCCTTGGATTATTCCTTCACCGATTACATTGAGTGTGCCTGTCGATATAGACGTGCCATTATCTACAACAATGGTGGTGTTTCAAGCAAATATTGATCATGTTGTAGATACTAGTCCTTCCTCTTCATGAAAAGAGGAGGAGGACCCATATGTGCTTCATCCATGGGAAGTAGAGTCATCTCACTTTGAAAATTGCCTTGATGATTCGTTTCTGTTAGATGAAGCTATCCTTGAGGCCATGTCATTAAAGGAAATTTCTACTCAAAATGGGCCTTTTAACTTTAACTCAAATTCCATGTCATCATGTGTTAGCCAATGAAATTGCTTTAAATTTGAAATACCGTATAGTTCTTAAACACTTTTTTAATATAAANCACTACCTTTTATGGTTGTATTTTCAACATATCTCCTCGTGTTTTTACTCAAATTTTGATCGAGAGAGCTCGTTGGATGTGGAATTAAATTCCACATCCAATGAGTACCCACTCGACATACTTTTGATGGACCCCGCTACCCCAAAACCAAGAAATACCTAAAAAAATGTGATGATGATGTCATCATCATGTTTTTTCAGGTATTTCTTGGTTTTGGGGTAGCGGGCTCCGTCAAAAGTATGCCGAGTGGGTATTTGTTGGATGTGGAATTTAATTACGCATCCAACAAGCTCTCCCGATCAAAATTGGAGTAAAAACACGAGGCGATATGTCGAAAATACAAACAAAAAAGTAGTTTTTTTCTTTTCTTCCTCCAAAATTAATAAATGTTATTTTATTATTTTAACTGTTATTTTATTAATTTTTTTTAGGAGGCCCATTTTGAGTTGAAATTTCCTCTAATGATAGGATTGAGAAACCTTGGGAAGAGTTGCATTATAGATCATATTTCTTTCCTAAGCTTGATTTTTTAGAGTCTGATGACTTTAGGAAGATTCTTAGCGAGAAAATTGGTAGCCCCGTGGTCCCATTAAGCTCTCTTGGTTAGATGCCTGAAGGGAATATGGATAACTTTTCACCAACAATTTCTATCAACAATTCTCACGATCCTTGTAAAATTGAGAATTTCTACATTGGGATGTGTTGTTCCCCCGATGAGATCAAAGAGTATACCGAGTTTTTTTAAAATAATTTCATGATATTTTCTCTTAGTCGTATGAATAAATGCCAGGTATAGACCCTCATATTGTTGAACATGAAATCAAAACCTATCTAGATGCAAAACCAGTTCGACAGCATCTGTGTGCCTTGAATCCTTGAAAAGCATGTTCTGTTAAAGCTAAGATAGAGAAATTGCTCAAATCTAGTTTTATCTATCTCGTTCCCTCGATGGAATGGGTTTCCAATCCCATTCTGGTGGGTAAGAAGCAGGGAGAAATCTGAATATGCACTGATTTCCGTGACTTAAATCGATCCTATCCTAAAGATAATTTCCCCACACCATTTATTGACCAAATTTTGGATGAGTGTGTGGGGAGTGAGGTATTTTCTTTTATGGTTGGATTTTTTGTATATAATCAGTAACAAATTAATCCCAAGGACCAACAAAAGACTGCATTTATTTGTCCTTGGGGTACTTTTTCATATCGGAAGATTCCCTTTGGCCTTAAAAACACTGGAGCTACATTTCAGCAAACCATGAACTTAATCATTCATGATATTAAAACAATTATCGAAGTATATTTGGATTATCTATATGCTCACCCTTGTTTGAGAGTGTGTCATCCTTATCATTTGAGATTAGTGTTCGAAAGGTTCCATCATTATCAAGTTCATTTAAACCCTCATAAGTGCATCTTTTGCATGACAGTTGGTCCTTTACTTGGATTCATCGTATCTAAGGAGGGTATTAGAGTCAATCCCTTGAAGTTTGAGGAAATAATTCAATTGTCTCCCCCATGTAATATTCAACACCTTCAATGTTTAGGAGGTATGGAAAACTTCTTGGAAAGGTTTGTGGTTAATTTTTCCAACTTGACTAAAGGATTTATGTGTCTGTTGAAGAAGGACACTCCTTTTTACTGGGATGAGCGAGCCCAGGAGTCTTTCGATGATCTTAAGCAAGCCTTAGCAATGACCCCATTCTTAGTCCACCAGACTATAGTCATGATTTCTTGACTTATGTGGTCGCATCTCATGAGATAGTTGGTATGGTTTTGATTCAGGAGGATGAGGATCTCCATGAGCATGTCATATACTATTTGAGTTGAAACCTTATTAATGCATAACTTTTCTATTCCCATGTGGAGAAGCTATCCTTAGCCACCGTTCATGTGGTTCAGTGTTTGAGACATTACATTCTCCTTCACTAAACTTTGGCCGTAGCTCATATCAAGCCATTTTAGTTCGTCCTCAGTAGAACAATGATTGGGGGAAAATATAATAAATGGATTTTGATTTTGCAAGAGTTTGATCTCGAATTCTTTTTGGAAAAAATGAAGAAATCATTAATCTTTGCAAAGCTGATATTAGATTTTACAAATTTGGAGGAAGAGGAGGTTTATGAGGATTATTTTTTCGATGAGCATATATTCCTCATCTCAACTGTGGACCCTTGGTATAGAGATATCATTGTGTATTTGTAGATATTGAAGGTCCCCACTCACCTCTCACGAGATGAGCGGTGACAACTACACCATGTAGAGAAGAACTACCTTATAGTGGATGATACTTTGTACCCCCATGGGGTGGATTCAATTTTACATCATTGTTTTACTCATGATGAGGCTAAGGTCATGCTTAATGATTTCCACAGAGGGGCATGTGGTTGTCATTTATCTTGGATTTCTACAGCCCAAAAAATCTTGAGAGAGGGCTATTTTTTGCTGTCTATCCTCAAATATTACGCTAATGCGGTCATGAAGTGCCACCCTTTCCAGGAGTTTGCAAGTTATATGCACTCATGTCCAGCCTCGTTGCATCCTATTATCGCTGCTGGTCCCTTCACCAAGCGGGGGCTTAATTTTATGGACTGCAACCCAACATCAGCTGGGAGGCATCATCATATTATTGTGCTTGTTGATTACTTCAGGAAATGGGAAGAGGTTATTTCCACAGTTAAATGCGGATGTGAGACAACCGTGCATTTTGTTTTCAACTAGATTATCACCCAGTTTGGCATTCCAAAAGAGATTCTCACTGACCATGCTAGGCACTTTAAAAAAAAAATGATGGAAGAGTTGGATTCCAAGTTAGGGTATAAGAAGGAGCACTCCTCTTCTTTTTACCCTAAAGTGAATGGACAGGTTGAAGCATTGAGCAAGTCACTTAAGTTTATTCTCCAGTGAACCATGATACAAAGAAAGAATAATTGGCATATCATGTTGTATCCTACTTCATGAGCCTATAGGGCCATGGTTAATACCACCACTAGTTTTTCTCCCTATCAACTTATGCATGGGGTGGATTCTGTATTACCAATTGAATGCAAAATCCCTTCTCTGAAGTTAGCTGCAGAGCTTTTACCAAACACTTCCACATTGGAAGAACATTTGGTCCACTTAGAGAAGTTTGATGAGTAGCGTCAAGATGCCTTACTGGCTCTAGAGTTTAACAAGAGTTGTGTTAAGGTCCAATATGATAATTCTTTCTATCCTAGGAGGTTTAGTGAAGGTGACTTGGTCCTTTTATGGCATCAAGATAAGAAACCATTAGGTGCAAGAAAATTTAATCCCATGTGGCATGGTCCTTACATGGTTAAATGTGTCTTAGAGAAAGGTGTCTATGAGCTCATTGATTATGAAGGGACATCCTTTACAGAGCCTAGAAATGGGCTCTATCTCAAAAAATACTATGCATGATCTTCAGTGAGGGCTGATTTTTTTATATTATTGTACAGTTTTGCATTGCATAGTTAGGTTTTCTTATGGTGATCAGTTTTATTGATTACCTTCCATTTGTTATGGAATATGTCAATGGATTCTTCTGTTTACATAGGATTCGCTCATGGTGCTAGCCATCACACTCAAAACTCATCTTTGGTTGCTTGGGTGAACTATAGTCCTATGGTTTGAGTATTTTCTTCAGGAGGTGTATGTTTATGGCATTTGTAAAAAAATGTTGCTGAATTTAGTGTCGTTATTGAGTTATTGTGTGATGCCATTTTTCATGGTGTTCATTCTCTTGAGGTGCATCTTGATTCATAGTTAGTGGTTTCACAACTTAATGGCTTCTATCGTATTAGGGATCCGACATTATTATGAAGATTAGTATGTGTTATATTGCTAGAACGACAATTTCAGAGTATAACATACATTCATACATGAAAAGTAGGTCATGCTACTACATGAAATGCAAAATTTTCTTCAAATGAAAAATGCAACCATTCCTATATGAAAGCCTAACTAGTACTTCTCTAAGCAAACCTAGTGCAATTACCATGGAAAATGGAAAGTGCAATGATGCATAATGATGTAAAACAAACAAATATTTTTGGATTTTTTGAATAAAAATGAGATAATAAAGCAAAAGAATGACTCTACCAGCCCCAAACTCTGCAAGCACTATCAAATAGCACCCACACAAAGCACTAAGGTAAAAGAGACCTAATGCACTAATTCCCAAACAAAAAATAAAAAATGCAATGACAAAAACATTCTTAAAAAAAATTTACCCTAAAAATATTCTCTGGTTAGAAACAAAGGTGTATATAGACTCTAGAAGCATCTAAAAAGACTCAAAAATCATCAAAACTCACCCAACAACACTCAGTCTTCCTCTAAAACGCAAAGCTCGGGGCATACCCGACTGTGTGTAGAAAACCCATGTATGTACACGTATATCTCAATCAAAACCGTGTGTACACACAACTATGAGGAAAAAACTCGTGTACAGGAAGAAAAAGAGATAAAAATGAAGGAAAATAGATAAGCTGAGACAAAATTCACACCTATTAGACACTACCAGGAAAACATGCCCCCAGACCCAACTCAGAAACAAATAAATCAGAGCAATTCATGAACATTTAATGCCGATAAAAACTCCCAAATGAAAAATGACTAGGAACTCCCTTGCGGAGTCACCAATTCTGTTATGGAGAGAAATTCCTATGGATTGGGGTACCACAATAGACAGCTTGACTCTGGAAATAAATCCTTTCCTATATGCAAGAGAACCCAAATATATAACACTAAAGGATCTTGATTCATACCTTATTCCGGACGGTTGATGTAGATCCCCATTGAGCTTTCCAACTCTAGCTTGTATTGATAAATTGCTATCTCAACACTCAGCAAACAAGACAAGCATGCTATATATAATTGTGTTAGACCTACTCTAGCATATATAATCAATAACACATAAGCATTTAAAACCATCCATAGATAAAATAATCATTTAAACACACATTATTGGACAGGAAAAGACATTTCTATTAATATGAATCAAAGATTACAATAGTGACAACCTCTATCGACACGTCTGCGAATCAGAGAAACTGAGTCCCCAACTTGGGCCTCCACCACTTCAATCCTCCATCTCTCGATAGTAAGCTCACAAGCAAAAGGAAATATTGGGAAGAACACAAAAGTGCTCCAAGGGACAAAGGGATGCAAACTCAAGTATAAGCTCCGACAACAATGGACTATAGTTTTCTTGCTCTTGAATTCCTCTCCCTTCAATGTATCCAAAGGGTTCCTTATATAGCTCTTCATTGGGGTAATGAAAGGTCAAATCCGAACAATATCAAGGCATACGGAGGGCCAAGAGACAAGTGAGTCAGATCCAGATCAAGAAAAACTCCAAAAGAATTTGGACTTCTGCACACATCCTGATGTATGCGGGTTTAAGGGTCAAGTCCACTTGTATATGTGAGAAAAGGATTAAAAGTCGTGTATGGAAATTATTGCATGTTTTTAGGGATGATATTGGAAACATCAAAGGTACAAAAATGGTCCATGGGGTCTAATGAGTCTGCAGAGGGACAGGGAAAGCCATAAAAGTGTGATTCACCATGTGTGGTAAAATCAGCTATAACAGCTTAGCCACCCGGCCACCTCCCAGCTCTTCAATAGGGTAATGAAAGTTCTAATATAAGAAATCTCAAGGCATATGGAAGGCCAAGAGACAAGTGAGTCAAATCCACATCAAGGAAAACTCCAAAATAATTTGGCCTTTTGCACACACCCCAATGTATGTGGGTTTAAGGGCCGAATCCACGTATATATGCGAGAAAGGGATTAAAAGTCATGTATGGCAATTACTGCATGTTTTTAGGGATGATATTGGAAACATCAATGGTACAAAAATGGCCCATGGGGTCTAAAGAGTCTGTAGAGGGACAAGGAAGGCCATAAAAGTGTGATTCACCATGTGCGGTAAAATCAACTATAACAGATTCCCCCTCATGTGTGAGGTCAGAGGGGTCATACGATGGTTGAAATACATTATAAGTCCATCCTAGAAGTGGAGTGATGAAGAACCCAGTGGAAGATCCAACCATCCAATCAGTACAATACAATGATCAAACTCTACACATAACTGCAAGTAGATGTAGCAATCCCGGATACATAAGAGTACAATGGCCATGAATAGGCATGATACAAAATATGACATGTGTGGTCATTACCACATACAATATAAATAGCTCAGAATATCCATGATTAAGATATACAAAGGATCATGATATCCATGAAGGATGAAGATATATAGTGGATCAAGATCTCTATAATGGCTGAAAATATCTGACATATACTGGAATCAAGTCACGAGAGCTAAAATCTCATGAACACTGGCACGATCAAGGAGGTAGCATATATGAAATTCCATCAACATGGAAAGTCATCTACATAATCCTCTATGAGTACATGTCCTACTATGTGAATAGAGGTGTCGAGCTCGAACATAATAGTCCATCGTCTGATTACCGGTCATTGATGTATACCATTACCCGACATGAGATCACCCACCAATAATGAAAATGGGAATCAAGGTACTAGAGTGCAAACTAACAAATGTGAATAAATGTGTTGATTTTGAACACTCGAGAGAATCCATCGATCAGGAGACATTGATGTATTGCCAAAAAACTATCGATGATGAGAGAACCTGCCACTGATGACTGCAAGTCTCAAGGCACTCAAAAAATGACTCTAGATTCCTATCCCAGAATAAATGATCTGAAGTTGATGGGATGAAATCCACTAGAAGGAGGGCATTAAGGAATCCCCCATCATCCAACATGAGGTACTTAGAAAAGCTATATAATGTGGAAGGACTCGATCATAAGGTGCACAAACCAATGACTGTACTAGTAATGGCCGACATGCAAAGTCAAGATAACTGAGGAATGGCCGACTCAAGTTTCAAATTCCTTCAAAAAAGAGCATAAGGGTGAATGGTGACTTAATGTAGGTAGCATAGAATCAATATACAAAACTGGGACATCTCTGCGACAAAGGAGGCATCGACAGAGGCTCCATAGGGATTGGAAGCTTAACTAGCCGGTGGAGATAAACTCAGAGAAACTAGTACATATCATAAAGTCAAACTATTAGCCCTACCAATGGATGTGATATATAGTGCTCTGTTTGAAGGCAAAACAAGTCGACTGCTGCCAAAGATATCATCCTTTCTTGTCCGGATTTTTGGTTTATTGATTTCTTTTTTCGTGGGACTTTTTCAAATATTTTAAAAAGCTTGAAAAAGAATAAAATCGGTTTAAAGTTACAGACTAAGAGGAGACGAGTGTCAAATGGGAAAAAAAACTAGTTCTAAGCAGTGGAACATACCAATGCTCAATACAAGGACACATGTGTAGGATAGCGACACTTGGGGGAAAGTCCCCTCCCGGTAAAAATAGGAAATCAAGCTGCAAAGGATATATAAAATGGCTCTGTGTGGCTAGACATGAGACAATATCTGGCTATATGGTTGATACTCAAAGTCGGGGAAGCTAGCATAAGGCTCAATGAGGCATGAAAAGCTCATGATAATGCAATTACAACATGACATAAGGGACTCTTGGGGAAATAGGCCAGCAAAAGATCAAGAGGAGTATGATGCTCTTGTGAAATGTCATGGTGATACTATACAATGGACTCCCACACTCTAAAGGACAAATTGTTAGCATTGGCACCAAATGCAAAGAAGGAGCTAACTAGGGCACCCATGTGAGGTCAAACTCTACCATTCACATCATGTCGCTTCTAAAACAGCAAGAATATTTCGTGTCAGGATACAATGGGTTCGTGCCTAAGGTTATGATGAAATGGTCATAAGGTCATGCAAAATGCAAGTAGAGGTGAAATCTAACCTATATGCCAATTAAAACATCATACCTGAAATTGGCATGAACGGGTCAAAACAATGGTCCAAATGATGCTCAAAACGGTCTCCTACATCATCATATTACTCAAAAATGGTCCAAAAGAGTCATAAATGGTCCAAAACTATAGAAAGGGGGTAAAAATTTTTGAAAAAATTGAAAAATTTCTATAAATAGTAAAAAATTCAAAACATTATATATCATTTGAAATTTTTACCAAATTGAGCTCAGAACTTCAAACATGAATTCCAGGAGTTTCAGTCAGCAGGATCCAACACCGTTTTTTCTAGGTAACTTCCCATGCCTTGCTCTTTCATTTGCATGTAAATTTTTGTAATTTCCATGGTCAAAATTGATTTATAGGACAATCTAAGATATGTGCCTTAGACCGCATGAAAAACGAGGATTCTTTTGCGTATAGGGCTGGATATATGCAGAAAATGGCTCAAAGTCATGTAAATACACAACTATTTTGCAAATAGTCACGTATGCGACTGCGTTTAAGTTTTTCTAAGACATGTAATGAACAAAACATAAATTAAATGTGCAGGATGGTTCTAGAATGGAGGGAAAGAGAACACGGGGATGTAGAAGAAGCAGTATGAGGTGATCTAATGGCTCAACAAGCTCTTCGTGCATGTGGGCTCTATAAGTTTTGGTGTTTTGGTGGCTTAAGGGAAAAACCAAGACTACTGCAGATGCTAGTAGACTACTAGGATCCTGACTTAGAGTCTTTCTAGATTGATGGGATGTCCCTCACTATCAAGGTGGAGGACATATACTTCATTATAGGACTGTCTCGATGAGGGGAAGTGGTGAACCTACATTCTCGCTGGCTCAAAGGTGGCCTCACCATTGATGAGTATATTTTTGTATACTATTATCTAGACATGAAGAAGTTTGGGAGTCAGATCCCAACAAAATACATACAGGTACTAGGCCTGAAGGCCATACTACTTACACTCAACAAGATAGCAGGGCTAGACTCACTCCACCAGGCCTCACGGCCCTTGATGTTCTATGCAGTTGAGTGCATAGACCCCAATTTTACAATTGGAGTACTACGTTATTGAGTAACATGAAGCAACAACTCAACGATTGCAAGATGGGTAGGGTACGAAACTTCAGTTTCAGTAGTATATTGAGGATGTTCTTCTTTGAGCATGTTTCGAGACTCAACCCTAGAGTTGATGTTCCTCTTCATGGGGTGCAACATCTGGCCTAACGACGTTGGGAAGATGCGATGCGTAGACTAGGTGAAGGTACGGTGTCCAACCCCTATCCAGCTGATTTCTTTCCATGGTGGTGGCAGCAGATAGTTGCCATCAATGATTACCCCTATGCTGGGATAGATTTTTAGGGAGATCCCAACATGCCTCTACCACCAAGGTCAGCATACGGTGATATTGGTAATGAATCCCAACCCTCTTTTTAATTTTTTTGAAGTATTAAATTTTTTGTGTTTTTTTATATATAGACTCAAAAGACATGTTTTTGTGTGACAACACATAGTGAAATCTTGTCATATGTTTGCAGATGTAGGAACATGGCGGCCTGATGGTTTTCCTTGTCATAGACAGAGGGGAAAAGGAGATGACATCATGGATGTGGATGCAGAGTGGACACTCTTAAGCATCCACACAAACTTTGTGTAGCTGACACATAGGGTACCCATGGCACAGGTCGAGGACTTGCCTGAGGCCATGCAGGGTCAGGTGGTGGGTGTTCCTCAATCATGGGTGCAGTTGTTTCGACGACTAGCTAGAGTCATGGCGACTTTCCACAATCAGAACCCCCCTCCTCCCCTATAGGATTAGATATCTGGAAGTGACACATTTTGTACTACCGTGTATTTATATTTTGGTGGCTCGGAAGCCCCATTTTTGTATTATGACACTAAAGTATTATCACATTTTGAATATTTAATGAAATTTTTTATGGTGATTGATTTATTTATTAACATGTGTTAAAATGTATGTTTTTGATGAGCTTATTGTCTATGAAACAAATTCCAATCTAACACATAGTTAGAATATGAGTCAACAACCTGATTATAAATTCTTGGAACATGTATTATCTTCTGTTGTCAAATTTATGTTCTAACAATCTCACACGTAAGAATATTCATAACAATGTTGGATCCCTAACATGGTACAATCCATTAAGCTGTGACACTACTAACTATGAATCAAGACGTATCTCAAGAGAGAGAACACCATGCAAAATGGCATCTCGATAATGGCACTATATTCTACAACATTGTTTGAAGAGGGTCGTAAACATACTCATTCTGAAGACAATACCTAACTCGTAGGAGTATAAATCACCCAAGCAACAGAGGGTGAGTGTTGAGTGTGATGCCTAGCACCATCAGCAAATCCTATATAGATGGAAGAATCCATTGACATTTTCCATAAGAAATGAAAGCTAATCAACAACCTGATCACCATAAGAAAAAAACCCAACTATGCAAAATACTTTACAATAATATACAATAATCATCCCTCGTTGAGAATCATGCATAGTACTTTTTAAGATAGAGCCCATTTCTAGGCTCCGCCAAGGTTTTCTCCTCATAATATACTAGCTCATAGGTGCCCATGCATTTAAAAACGTAAGAGCCATGCCACAAGGGATTAAACTTTCCTGTCCCAAAGGGTTCTTTAGCTTGATCCCACAAAAGGACCAAATCTCCTTCACTAAACCTCCTAGGACGGAAAGACTTATCATATTGGACCTTAACACGACGCTTATTCACTTCTAGAGCCACCAAGGCATCTCGACACTGCTCAACAAGCTGCTCTAAGTGGACCAAACATTCCTCCAATGGGGAAGTGTCTGGTAAGAGCTCTATGTCTAGCTTCAATGAAGGGATTTTGCGTTCAAACAACAAGACAGAATTGACTCCATGTATAAGCTGATATGGAGAAAAGCTGGTGGCAGTTTTAACCGCGGTTCTATAAGCCCACAAAGTAGGAGATAACATGATATACCAATTGGTCTTGCTTTGTGCGATGGTTTGTTGGAGAATGGACTTAAGTGATTTGTTCACCGCTTCAACCTGTCCATTCACCTGAGGGTAATAAGAATAGGAATGCTCCTGCTTATACCCTAACTTCGAGGCCAATTCTTCCATAATCCGATTTTGAGAGTGCCTACCATGGTCAGTGACAAGCTCCTTCGGAATACCAAACCGATTAATGATCTAGTTGAATATGAAATGTGCAGCTATCTCACCATCAAATTTAACCATGGGCATTGCGTCAGCCCATTTTGTGAAATAGTCAACAGCCATGATAATATGATGATGCCCCCAGCTGAAGCTGGGTTGCAATCCATGAAATCAAGGCCCCACTTAGTGAAGGGACCGACAGTGATAATTGGATGTAACAAGGCAGGATGTAAGCACTTATTGCATGCAAACACGTAGCAAGGGTGTTACTTCTTGACCGCATTGACACAATCTTTAAATATTGACGGCCATAAATAACCCGCTCTCAAGATTTTTTGGGCTGTAGAAAGCCTAGATAAATGACCACCACACACCCCTCCATGGCAATGATTCAGCACAAGCTTAGCCTCCTCATGAGTTAAACAACGATGTAAAATGGAATCTACACCATGGTAGTACAATGTGTTATCCACGATAAGGTAGTTCTTGGATACGTGACATAGCCATCGTCATTCATCTCGTGAAAGGTGAGTAAGGAACTTCAATGTTTGTAAATATATGATGATATCCCAATACCATGGATCCAAAGTTGAGATCAAAAAAATGTACTCATCAAGAAACGTATCTTCACAACCTTTCTCCTCCTCCTCGCTCAGGAAATCAGATATAAGCTCTGCAAAAATCAACAATTTTTCGATTTTGCCGAAACAAACTCGAGATCGAATTCCTGCAAGATGACAATCCACTTATTATACTTTCTCCCTATCATCCTTCTAGTGAGTATTAACTGAAATGGATTGGCATGGGATACCACCAAGGTCCGGTGGAGGATAATATAGTGTCTCAATCTTTAAACCGCATGAACGGTAGCTAAGGCAAGTTTCTCCACATGGGAATAATGGATCTCTACATCTATAATGTTTCGGCTCAAATAATATATCACATGCTCCTGGAGATCCTCATCCTCCTTTACCAAAACCATACCAATCATCTCCACGGACATGACCACATAAATTAAAAAGTCATGGCTATAGTCGGGTGGACTAATCATCGGGGCCGATGCTAAGGCTCGCTTAAGCACATCAAAGGACTCCTGGGCTCACTCATCCCAGCAAAAGGTAGTTTCCTTATTTAAAATACACATAAATCCTCTAGTCAAATTGGCAAAGTTAAGAACGAATCTCTGCAATAAATTTTCCATGCCATGTAAACATTGAATATGTCTAATGTTTCGCAGGGGAGACAATTGAAGTATTGCCTCAACCTTTAAAGGGTTGACTCTTATACCTTCGTTGGAGATAATGAACCCTAACAAGCGACTAGACTTCATGCAAAAGATGAACTTAAGAGGATTTAACCTAACCAAGTAATGGAGGCATATTTCGAACAGTAATCTCAAATGGTAGGAATGATGCATTCTCATATGAGAATGAGCAGAAATGTCATCCAAAAAGACTTCAATAATCTATTTGAGATCATGGAAGATCAAGGTCATAGCCTGCTGAAATGTGGCTCTAACATTTTTAAGGATAAAAGGCATCTTCCGATATGCAAATGTACCCCAAGGACAAATAAATTCATTCTTATGTTGGTCCTTGTGTTTGATCTGTATCTAGTTGTATCCAGAAAAGCCGTCCATAAAGGAAAATACCTTGCCTCCTGTACACTCATCCAAAATTTGATCAATAAATGGGGTGGGAAAATTATCCTTAGGATAGGCATGATTCAAGTCATGAAAATCAGTGCATATATGGATCGGTCCCTATTTCTTATCAGCTAGAATGGGGTTTGAAACCCACTTCGTCAAGGGAAAGGTATAGATAAAACCGGCATTCAACAACTTTTCTATCTCAGCCTTAATCATGGGTGCTTTTCTAGGATTCACCGCATGCAAGCGTTGTCAAACAGGCTTAGCATTGGGATAAGTTTTAATTTCATGTTCAACAATGCAAGGGTTGATACCTAGAATTTCCTCATATGACCAAGCAAATACATCATGAAACTCTTTGAAGAGCTTGGTATACTCTTGATTCTCAGCACAGGAACATTCTGCCCCAATATAGACATTCTCAATCTTGCCAGGATCGCGAGAGATATTGATAGGAATGGTAGGAGATATATTCGCCATGTTTCCATTAGCCATCAGACTAGGAGAGATTAACTAAACCAGGGGACTACCAATTCTCTCACTAAGAATATCCCTATATTCTTCAGACTCCAAATGGTCAAGCTCAGGAAGAAAATAAGATCTATGATGCAAATCTTCCCAAGGTGGCTCAACTCTAGACATGGCCTCAATAATAGCTTCATCTGATGGAAAAACACTATCAACATAGTCATGTGTGTGAGAAGAATCAAATTCCCATGCAGGAAGTACATACGAGTCCTCCTCCAACGTTCGTGAAGACAAAGGACTAGGCTCTACAACACATTCAAGATTCGTTTGATATGGTATCATTGCTGTAGGAAATGGAACATCCATTCTGATAGGCTTACACGAAGGACTCGGTGTAGGAAGAATCCAAGGATCTCCAATATGGGTAGTGTGAAAAGACACTGAGCTCAATGAAGATGAAGCCTAACCAAAACTAGACCCGATCATAAGAACGGGTGTAGGAAAACTAAATCTTCCCATAAGGGATGGATACATGCCAACACCCACACTCTCAATTGTCGGCTAAGAGTGCTCGACAATCAGGATAGAAGCTCTCGAAGATGTGGTAACAAATGGATTCTTGAATGATGTTTGATCAATCGTAACTATCTTCCAATAAAATGGAAAGCATACAACTTGAAATAGCGAAGAAGCTAAAGCTTGCATACTATACATCTAATTCCTACCCAGTAACAAATTGTAGTCAAGGGGTGCATCAACCACCTCGACCTCAATCGCGACGGTCTTCCCTCCCAAATAGACCTTAAGAGAAGGAAGAATTCCATGCGGCTGAAATTGTCTACCATCAAAAGCAATCAACATGGCAGTGGATTTAGAAAACTCGGGGGAACCCAAACCCTTCCAACATGCCAAAGACATCACGGAAGCAACAGCGCCTTTGTCAATCACAGTGCATATGACAGTCATGTTAAGACATTCTCATGAATCAAGAGAGACACATAGTAAGGAAAGAAAGGCTATAGTCCCACAGTTTCAAATTTGATGACGGAGGAAGAGTTATCATCGTTAACACCAAGAGCAAAAAGCAAAGCCTTCCTTTGCGAAGGACAACTCTGAAGTACTTCGAGTGAAGACATCGCATAAGGGGTGTGGCCGAGATCCTCGACAATTGAATAATTCTGGGCGGCTCGGGCATTAGGATTGTTCCGTAAATGCTTAAGGACCCCCTTAGGCATGTGAGGTGCAACTTCAGGTTTATCCACAAGGTTTTCAATACACAAAGGACTCCCAGGTCAAGCAGGTTCCTTTCCAAGGTCTGGTTGCGATGAACCATAGTCCTTTGCATGAGTCACAACCTTAGTAGCATGCACCATATTGATGCAACCATGACCACTACTAGCTTCTAGTGGATCTTGATCTCCACTAGACTGATCAAGGGTCCTGGATTTCATGTTTTGATTATGGGGTAAAGGGTTGGTCAGCACAGCTGGGCCTTGTGCTATGAACCTCGAGGATTCTTCTATATGAGGACACAAGTGAGTGAGGTGGTCATCCTTACAAAATTTGTAAGGAAACTTAACCTTACATTTAGACTGATTGTCCCCCTTATCATTGCGGGTGTTCTTGTCATTAGAATTGGCATTTTCATTCCTATTCCCACCCTTATGATTGTTTTTTCCCTTCTTATTTTTCCTTCTAGGTTGTTGGTTACCCTTCTGGTCCAACGATTGCATGGAAAGCACACTCACTGTTTGTGTTGGTTGAGACAAAGTCGTGGCTTGTCCCATGGCAGATTGGTTGATAGACAACTGACTCACCTATTTCACAACCGAATCCACAAGTTTGGTACTCGTACAACCAACAAGGCCATCGGCATGTAGTCCAGGTTTGACCTTAGGGTCGAAACTAGAACGTGGAGTGTTAAGAATGATCTCATATAACAAACCAGATTGAGCATAAATCAAATCCAATTCCTACGCTCTAAAAATGGCTTGTTCCTTGTTCTAAACTCCAGATGTAGAAACATCATTCGCTATATAAGGGAGTAACAATTTAAGGAACCATTCGAGGAGAAAATTCAGTGGTATGAAGGCTTTAATCAATCTCTTTCATCTACGCCATTGTTGGATATGGTCTGAGATATGTGTGGCTTTGTCTTGCCAAAATGTCAGCAAGAGTTCTGTACCAACGTCATAATGCATTGGTAGTTGGAAGTGGTTCAGAAAATTCATAGCTAGGTCATTGAACAAAACAAATGCCCCCGTAGGAAACTTGATGTACCATTTCACTGCAGGCCCTATGAGGGTGCATTGAAATAGCCTTAAACAGATCGAATATTCATGTAAGGAATTAGAAGAGCACCAAGGGTGAAATGTAGTAACATGTTCACTAGGACCTTCTCTTGTTTTTCCCTCAAATTTGGGAATGTTCGAGAGAATCTTAGTAGGGACAGCCGGCCAAGCCGGGTCATAAGATACCGGATCGTTCATTAGTCTTTACAAGTCAGGAAAATTTAACATTGTGAGGAAAGGGAGCCTAGGTTGAGCAGGTCGATGCCAGGCTCCCTGATAATTTGGTTCACATAAGACTGATTACCGTAAGTACAATGGTCATGGCCATAGTGCCCTCCTCCCATTTGACCCATGTAGGGTGGCATGGAAGCACCATAATGTGGTGTACCTTGACTATTTGAAGCTACAAAGCCATAATTCAGTGAGTAAGCAGGTTGTTGACACCCGTACCGATAAGGTGAATAACTTTGTGCATATTGCAGTCCATAATATTGTCCATGAGAATCTCCATAAGACATCCCATGGGATGTCCCATGAGACATTCCGTAAGTAGGAATATGAGGAACTCCCTATGATATACCATAGGACGTTCCAGAAGTAGGAATATGACCTCCCGAGACAACAAGAGGTACTTGACTCTGAGACATAACTACGCGAGTAGCAGTAGTACGAACATGACTAGTAGAAACATTCTGGCCCAGAGGACCACGTGAATGAGAGATCGAAATAGCATTCAAAGAACTAGGGATAGAGGATGAAGGGATATGTGAAGTGTAACATCCCTGACCCTCTGATCGACAAAGGGTACACTACCATACATCAAATCATCCGGGGATCTAGCCCCATGAACATGAACAAACATATATTTAATGCTGAAGCACGATACTTAAAACATAAAACATATTACGAAGAATAATCATTCATTATACACAACGGAAGAAAAACATATCAATCAACACTTCATGCATATACATATCAGCATTTAACATGTATATCATCATTCATCAATGGTAAATATGATTGCAAACACAAGTTATGAAAGAATACTTATCTTATAAAGAGCTTGTTCCGCAACAAGCTACGTCGCTACAACGTCCCACCCAACCATAGGCTCACGTGCTCTTTAATATCTCAACAATGCTCCCACCCCCAAGCTGAGCATGATTCCCCAAGGAATAAGGAACTAACAGGCTTGCACATAGCCAAGGATAAAAACACCCCAAGGGTACACATTTTAGCCAAGCCAACACAGTTGGGTTTATCAGGCGAACAATAGATCAGCCAAGCCAACCAAGTTGGGTTTATCAGGCCATCCAGGATCTGGGAAAGGCTAAATGCTAAGTTGGTGAGCTCATTGAAGAGCTACAGACACCAACACCAGAACCAGCCTGTCTTCTAGAACACCCACACACACATAACACAAGGAAATCTGTCCCTTAGACCCTAATCTCTCTTCCAGTGCTATTTAGGGGTTATGGAGAATAAACATAGCTCAGTAGCTCTGTCTATGTGGTTCTTAACCCACGAGGTTTATCAAGCACCTCAGGCCCTCATTCACCACTCCAATGAAGTCTGAGGACAAAACCACCGCATGCAAGCAGCCAAATATCTATTCAAGATTTTACAAGGGAAAAAAACACAACCAATCAATCGCAGCAAATGACAACCCATGAGAAACCATGATCCCACAACACATAAATTCCACTGCAGTCACTGGGAAAACTTACACAGAGTAGGAATAGAAAAAGACCAGACTTCCAAACTATGCATGAGAGACAAAAACGCAACCCACATAACTATCGAAGAAACCACAACTACAATTCAAGGATGGAAATAACAGGAGAATACATCATCTGACAACGATGGGAAAATGCACAAAACGCTACGTGAACAAAGGAAAGAATGGATCTACAAGCCAACAAATCCATGAGGTAGGGGATAACTAAACATGTTCACATGCCAACAATCAATGAGGAAGAGGAGAACCAAACCCTCAAACAATGAATTGTGGATTCTTTTAACTCAGTCGATGGGAAGGTGAATGAACAACGATGGTCATGATAGTGGACATGCCAAAAGAAGCATCATGGAGAGAGTGTGAGCTTAGTGGTCTTTCTACCAGCAAATCGCTACCCCCAACCAACAATGGAATAGCTAAGGTGGTGGTGAGCAAAAGAGAGTGGTGATGCATGGATCTTCCCCCATTACTCAATTTTCAACATTCCCCTTCCCTATCCTTTGGAATCATGCCCCTTCTCAATTTAGTTGCAGTGAACATAGCTGGTTGGGTTATTTAATTAAAATGCACATTTACATGATGCCATAATTTAATAGATGTTGTATGTCTTGATATACCATCGGTGACTATTCCAATTCGAAACATAACATAACCAAATCGATGGTGGGGATTTTTCCTTTACCTCCTCACCATGATTATTTACAATATATGTATCATGTATATTTAATGAAAATGAGGTTAAAACCAGGGTATTACATCCCCTGCCCCTTCAAAGGAATCTCTTCACTGCTTTACAAAATTTCAACAAAATGCTACACTGGTACTGCCTCAGTGTTCCGCAGGATTGAACAAAAATGGATGTGCTAATCGCATGGAGTCCTCCATCTCCCTCATATCATCTTCAAGTCCGTAGTGATCCCATTGCACCTTTACCTGCCCTATGGCTCGGTTCTAGAGAATTGTGACCTTCCTGTCGAGGATGCGCATTGGCTCGATTCGGAACTCTCCCTCGGGTTCCACTTGAATCACATCCCAATTTATCACATGGTTAGGATCATGTACATATTTCTTAAGCAAAAAAACATGAAAAACATTATGAGCTCTAGTACTAGCAGGAAATTCAATTCTATATGCAACAGGCCCTATTCTTTCAAGAAATTCAAACCACCCACAATATCTAGGTGACATCTTCCAAGATTCAAGGAAATTTTCTTTGCTTTCACTTTGAGGTAAACATGATCCCCAACACTAAACTCTATATTCATCCTATTCTTATCTGCATAGCTTTTCTGTCTATCCCATGCTACTTTCATATTATGTTTGATCTTTATAATTTCTTGCTCCATTTCCTTGAGCAGTTTTGGTCGAAGCACAACTCTGTTCACTGGGTTATCCCAAGTCACTGGTGTCCTACATCTTCTTCCATACAAAGATTCATATAGAATCATCCCCAAGGATGCCTGCTATCCATTGTTGTAAGCAAACTATACCAAGTGTAAGTAATCTTCCCACTTGGTTTGTTTGTCCATCAGATACATGCGAAGCATATCTTCAAGCACCTGATTAACTCTTTCTGTCTACCTATCTATCTGAGGATGGTATGTGGTGTTGAAGTTTAACTTTGTGCCCAAATATGCAAACAACCCTTTCCAAAAATTTGAAGTGAACTTAACATCTTTGTTAGAAACTATTTCTTTTCGCAATCCATGCAATTTGAAAATCTCCTTCATCAGCATCTTTGAAATGTCGTCAGTATTGTGTGTAGACTTCACTGGTATAAAATGTGCTGCTTTTGTCAACTTGTCTACCACAACCATGATGGAATCATGTTATCTCCAAGTCATTGACAATCTTGTAATAAAATCCATGGAAATAACTTCCCATTTACATTCCGGGACTGGAAAAGGCTGCAACAAACCTGCTAGATGTTGATGCTCAACCTTTACCTATCGACATTTCATGCACCTTGAAATGTATTCAACCATGTCCTTTCTCATTCTTGGCCAAAAGTATGGCTCTCTAGCTGTAGCAATTGTCTTTGTGTACCCTGGGTGACCATAATACGGAGGCTGATGGATTTCATCCATAACAACTCTCCTCAAATATGCTACATTCGGAATATAAATTCTACCATTATAAGTGAGAATTCCATATTCTTCCAATTTATATCCCTCATACTTCTTCTCAAGACTTTGCTACTGCAATTTGTCTTTTAACTGCTCATACAATTCATCTCTAGCAACATGATTACCAATCTGCTGCCTCAAGTCTGATTGAAAAATACTAAGAGATGCCACATGCATTTCATGTACCTTCCTGCTGAGTGCATCAGCTACCTTGTTTTATTTTCCCTTTATGTGCTTGATTTCGAAATCAATATCACATAAAAATTCCAGCCATCTCGCTTGCCTAGCATTCAGAGTAGGATGATCAAACAAATACTTCAGTCCACAATGATATGTTCTGAGTTCAAATATTCTACCCATCAAGTAGTTTCTCCGCATCTTGAGAGCATGTACTATAGCTGCAAGCTCTAGATTATGATTGGAATAGTTCTTCTCATGCTCTTTTATCTTTCTTGACTCATAACATATCACGTGGTTATCTTGCATAAGGAATCCTCCCAACCCTTTTCCGCATGCATCAGTACATACCACAAAATCTTCTTTCGGGTCTGCAATATTCAACACTAGTGCACTGGTGAGAATATTATTCAACTACTGGAAGCTTTCTTCACACTTCAAATTCCATTCAATATTCATCCCCCTCTTTTGCAAAGAAGTGATGGCATGTGCAACCTTGAAAAATCCTTCAACAAATATCCTGTAGTATCCTGCAAGTCCCATAAAAGATGTTATGGCCATCACATTTCTTGGAGTAGGCCAATTCATAATGGCTTCAATCTTCTGAGGGTCTACTGATATACCCTCTTCCGAGATATTGTGACCCAAGTACTAAATTTTATCCCTGTAGAAGTCAAACTTGCTTAGTTTTGCACACGGCTGATGTTCTCTGATCACTTGTAATGTCAGTCTCAATTGCTCTTCATGTTCTTCATCATTCTTACAATAAACAAGAATTTCATCAAGCAAAACAAGAACAAACTAGTCCAAATACTTGTTGAAGATGTCGTTCATAAGGCACATAAATGTAACTGGTGAATTTGTGAGACCAAATGGTACCACTACAAACTCATAATGTCCATACCTTGTCCTAAAGGTTGTCTTATGAATTTCTTCATCTTTGATTCTCACCTGATGGTAACCAAACCTCAATTCAATATTGGAAAATACCTTTGCTCCTCTCATTTGATCAAAGACATCATCAATCCTAGGAAAAGCATATTTATTCTTCATAGTAACCTTGTTTAACTATCTCTAATCAATACGTAACCTGATTGTACCATCTTTCTTCTTCACAACCAGAATCGGTGCTCCCCAAAGAGACACACTCAGTCGGATATACTTCTTTTCCAACAACTCTTGCAATTGCATCTTCAACTCTAGCATCTCTGATGTACTCATTCTAAAGGGGGTCTTGGACACTGGTGCTGATCCTGGCACAAGTTCACTGGTGAAATCAATGTCCCTCTTTGGAGGAATCCCTGGAATCTCTTCAGGAAACACATCCTTGAATTCTTGTAACATCTAATAGTCCTCCAACCTAGGAGTCTCATCTCCTGTTGGTTCCTGAATATGAGCAGCATACAACTGGAAACTTTTCCTACATAACTTCTTCAACTGCATTGTTGAAACCTGTCTTACTAAACTTACCATCGAAATACCTTTCACAATTACTGGGTTTCCTTCTTCATTCATGAATTCAAAATTCTTTTTATAACAGTCAAGATTCACTCGGTGAGATTCTAACCAATCCATTCCAATGAGAACATCATAGGAACCAAGCGATAGAACATTCAGATCTACACAAGTGATCAATCCATTCATAACCAATGGACATTTCTCTACCAATTCACTGACTTTTCTCTTAGTCCCAGTGGCTAGCTG